>MU831789.1:0-106128 GCA_029204225.1 Diphasiastrum complanatum
CCATAGACTGAATCACGTAACCATGTAAGCATCACATATGGGAAAATGGGAAAATCTAACTTAGTATTCTCGTACAGAAATTGATAATTTACCGATAACACCAAACAGCACAGGACGATGAAATTCCGCCATTGCATAGAGATAACAACTTAGTTCCGAAATCAAATAAGACAACAGGAAAGACACACGAAATCCGATGCTATCACAAAAGAAAGATAGAAACACGATACAGATGGAAAACTCTGCTCAATTATTTGCTAATAAACGCCCCAAGGGAAAGTTCAGATGCAGCAACCTCAAAATTCAAGGGGACAAAAATAATCGCTTACGTGGGAGGTGTAAGACTTCGATGCTCCGCTAGAAGCGCGCAAAAGCAATGCAATAATTAAGGAGAAAGATGGATATGAAGCAAAACCGATACGTAACGCAATTACTCCAAATGATTCTTGTACAGCCGGATAATGCTGCTGATTTCGACAAAACCTGAGATCAAATGACGCTGCTCCTGCTGTTTTCTCACATCCTTGACGCCTGCAGGCTGCGATCACGATCGAAGCGCCTCGCAAAAATCACAAAACATGAAACCTGGTATCCACTATATATATTGTGTGTGCGTGCGTGCGCGCGCGCGCACATAAAAGAAAACGTGAAATGCAAGCCAAGTCGACTTAAAACCCCCCAGTGACCTAATGACCATCACATACCCTCTATCATTTAAGGCAATTAGGTTTGACAAAGCAAATAACCTTCCTCTTCCTTTCAAATTTGCCCACTCCTTTGGCCCTATTCTGCTGGCTCACTTGTTCACTTTAGTCGCCTCTCTTATGGTCAAAATGATCACTTCCCACTTCATGCTTGCTACCAAGGTTTTGCCTTTGCATCATAAGCGTTATGTCGTTCACCTAAGGACTCTCAATCTTTTCTTTCTTCCTCATGGGGTCATGAATTCGATTGTCTCATCACTCATCTTTTATGGTGGTGTCCTTTTGGAAATGAATGTACCCCGACACGTGACTCTATTTGTGATGTAAAGGCTTTTATTGCTTATGATAGTGGTAATCATATTGTTCAAGAACAAACACACATCTTACCACATATAGATTCGAAATTCAACACATTGTCCAATAGATCTTGGTATTTTATAGTCTGGCCTTTTGGCTAGTACATTTTTTGTTTTCACCCATTGTATTTTGATGGGTTTTTCCATCATCTATTAATAAAAGCAATTTGTTTCTTCAACATAGTGAACAACCCCCCCACCCGATCATAGGGTGGCAAGCACAACTCTCACAACTTAAGGAGGAGCCCAATTCCAGGTTCAAGAAACTCATATGCCAAATAGTGCAAAGTCAAGAGACTCGAGTCTCACTATGAGTATAATAGATGGCATATAACCCATATAGCCAGACATAATCCAAAGTAGACTCCTTTCACTCCTTTGCTTTGTGCGAATTCTCCGTATTGTCTCAAATAACAATGTGTTTTTGTAGATTGTCTAAGTAGCTAATGGATGAATGAGTATATACAAATGTGTAGAAGTCCTTAGAGGATAAAAATAGGTCAGTAAGAGTAAGAATAACTCCATCAGTTCTAGATAGATGGTAACCCACGAGGGAGTCAAGTATAGGGCCAAGTACCCTTGAATCTTGTGACGTCCCATAATCAAGATAACATAATCACAAGTCATATAGCCCTAATCTTGAGACACACAACCCAAGATGTCCTCATTGTTAAATTTGTTGGGGTGCTCTCAAATAAATTAGGTGCAGAAGAAGAGACACAGCTCCAACATGGAGAACATTTCAAGGTCTTTACAAAACTACAACATAAGCATTAACTTAGATCAAATGGAGGAATGTCATAGGTGTCAAAGACAACCATGAAGGAGTGAACGGTTAGGCATCTAAGACAGCCATGCTACATTCGAGATTAGACATTTTGAATTGAGTGAGTGCCATAGAGAAAGAAAACTATAAGAAAACATTCGTAGTACAATACACATAAGAAGAATAGAGAATCTGAATTAAGTGGTTGTGAATACAACAATCAGATCACAATCCTGTGCCCAGGAATGGTTCACAGTAATGGTGCACTGTGTGCAGTGATCTTACTTAGCTAGTTATAGATTAAACAATTATCTCTATCTTCCGAATGACTTTCACTCTCTCTAAGATCTCTAATCCTATGGAATCAGATAATGAAGACACAATTGAGTTCGCGTAGGGACTATGTTTTGCTCTTTCACCCACTTGCATGCATTCATCACAGAATGACTCATCACGTGATACCAGCCCAATCAATTTTCTCTTCAGATGCAGCTTCGAAGTGACATCTCTCACTTCGTATAGTGTATTCAATATATCCCAAGCTTCTTTCGAGGATTGGGGGCTTGTCTGATATGTCCAATCTGTGTGTCAGAGATGTTAAGGGTGATCAAGGTGAAAGCCATGCCATCCTTGAGCTTCCACTTGGAAATGGCTTGCATCGACACTAGGAATTAGTTTGGTTTCATCAACTATTTCCCAAAGTTCTTTGGCCATGAGTACTACTCTCATCTTGAATTCCCACAAGTGGTAATTTGAACCATCGAGTTTGTCTACCATTAGAGCAAACTGTGGTTGCGAATCCATCTAGAATTTCAGCATGAGTGTATGTAGATAGTAGATTGTATGACTGAAAACGATTATAGCAAACTATATCAGAATTATTACTCTGATAACGTATGTTCTAATGATAATATCTAAACGCTTCTATACCAAGCTAAAGCTATGATACCATGTTGGTATCAGATTAGGAAATCAGACGAAACTCTGTTATCATATTGTAGCTTTGATACCATGTTGGAATCAAATAAATAGAAATTTAGCTCTGATACCATGTTGGGATTCGAAGGCAATGCACGTCGTATCCGTGAGAAACAAGTGGAATCCTCAGTACATGTAACTATGTCTATTGTATTCAGATCATATTTGAATGAATCAAATTTTGCCTTACTTGATCATAGCTTCGAAGGCACTAGATCGAAAGACTCGATTCCATAGCCATGCAAGAATTCACTAAGTTGTAGATTTAGATTTTATGTGCGGAAGTGTAAAGCATCTTGGAATGGTGATTCGGAACAACAAATTCGACTTATGCTATCAATCACATGAATAGTCTAATCTATGAATAACTTATATGCGAGCATGAATCTACTTGAACATGAATAAAATAAGCATTCAATCAGAACATACACGACAATTATGATCTTTAGGCTGAAAGTACACCAAGGATTTGAGAAGCCACCTACTTGAAAGTGAATTCCAACACTTGGAAGAATAAGCAAAGAGATACACCAAAAGAATTGCAAAAATCCAAGATCCTCTTGCTCCACCTCCTGGTAGATGTGATCCAAGCTCTGAAACCACTATAATGATCACCAAGTGAAGATCTTCAAGAATCTTGTCACATGCAAATCAAAAGGACAAATGTGGAGCATGAACCACCCGACCAATATGGAGAGGCTAGTCAATACCCTAATCAATCCACCCCCAAGCCACGATGAAGAACACAAGAGAGGAGAGGAGAAACTGGCTCAAGAAACTGAATTCACAATAGGGAGATGGGCGAGTTTCCATAGGATATATTTCTCCAAGAGAGAGAGAGAATATTTCTCCTAGGATCCCCATGCAACCTATATTGAGCTACTGACCTCCTATTCTTGGATCAAAGCAGTCATTCACCATGCATGTGCTCCTATGTCCAATTATAGGTCTGGGCCCTCACATGATTATTAATTACTTGATACAACCACGTCCGGAATGACGTAACATAACTAATAACCACATACAACTGGAGTGACTAACTATCCACGTCAAGAATTATTCGGATTCTCTTGTACAGGACATGGACATAACATAAACACTAAAGACACATTTTGTTTAACATTCCTATATTTGATCCGAGTGGGTTTATCATCTATGCATGATACGACCTAAATTACCAAGCTAGAACATGTTCCAATTTTGTTGGAACTAAGCATCACTCTAACTCACCAGAGTTCGACTCATTTGTATTCGCGTCATCAAAACACGAATCATTCGAGTTCGTCTCATTTCTTGAGCACCAGTACATTATGTAAATATACACACTCTCTTTCTACGACAACATTGCAGTCTTACCTATTGAAGTTGAACGTCTGTGCAACCAATCAACTGGTGCATAAGTGGGATCGATGATGAACTCTTCGAGTTCAAGATACTCGACTACATTCTCTTCGTTCTCATACGAACTCAAAGTCTTTGGTTCGAAATCCACATCATCCATACTGGCCTGTCAAACGTAGACCACGTCACAGTTCACTTTAACACTTTTCGAAAAACTGCAATGTTTCACGCTCGTTGTAACTGCTCCATGTACATATATACATAATGACAATTCACGTAAATATGATGAGTCATTCTGTGATGAATGCATGCAAGTGGAGAAGAGCAAAACAGAGTCCCTGCGCAAATTCTATTGTGTCTTCATTATCTGATTCCATAGGATCAGAGATCTTAGAGAGAGTGAAAGCCATTCAGAAAATAGAGATAATTGTTTAATCTGTAACTAGCTAAGTAAGATCACTGCACACAATGCACCATTCCCGAGCACAAGATTGTGATCTGATTGTTGTATTCACAACTGCTTAATTCAGATTCTCTATTCTTCTTATGTGTATTTCACTACAAATGATTTCTTATAGTTTTCTTTCTCTATGACACTCACTCAATTTAGAATGTCTAATCCCGAAGGTAGCATGGCTATCTTAGATGCCTAACTGTTCGCTCCTTCATGGTTGTCTTTGACACGTACAAGACATTCCTCCATTCGATATAAGTTAATGCTTATGTTGTAGTTTTGGTAAAGATCTTGAAATGTTCTCTATGTTGGAGCTGTGTCTCTTCTCCCACACCTAATTTATTTGAGAGCACCCTAACATAGTAGTATCAGAGCTTACGTTCCAAACTACTATAAGTATACGAAATTGTTTACTATACTTACATCATTCATCATGGAATAAACATCTTCAGAAATTTGCTTGATCAACAGGTTCAACGGTGACGACTTCCACATGTGGAAGTTCAAGATGAAGATGATACTCACAGAAAAAAAAATCCTGGGGATACATCAATGGTTCAATAGCTAGATCGGCTGAACCTGACATGCTAACCACCTGGAAAGCTAAGGATGGAAAAGCCCTTGCCATTGTATCTCTGAATCTTAAAGATTTACAAATAGCTCATGTACCTAACTATTCCAGCTCTAAAGAAGCATGAGACATTCTTACTGGTCTAGACGAGACAATCGACTCATCTCTTCTTGAGGAAGAAGTTCCTGTCACTCAAGATGAGTGAAGGGACCTCAGTGACAGATCATCTGAACGATTTCAAACAACTACTCATTCAGTTAGCTGCAATAGATTCGCCAGTATCAGGGAAAGATGCTAACATGTCTCTTCTGTCTAGTCTTCCTCCCTCTTACGACAATTTAGTATTGCTACTCAGTAATACTCCTGACCTGTCTCTCCAAAAGGTGACAACAGGCTTATTGCAGGAAGAAGTAATAAGAAAAAGCTTATCCACATCGAATATGAAGACAATCGCTCTCTCTTCAGATAAGCAACACCAAAGAAGAAATCTTCGAAGGACAAGAAGACAAAAGCTGAGCAAACTGATTTACACCAACAATCACAACAGCACAATCGACAACATCAACAACCTAAGACTAGACCCTTTTGCAAGTATTGCAAGAGAACCACCAACCATGACATCAAGGATTGTCGAGTTCTCAAGCATAACGAAGCCAAGAAGAAGATGCAGCAGAATGGAGGATCTGATTCTGCCAGAATCTCTCAAGAAGTACCAACTCTGCTAATGATACAAGAATTATCCATTAGAGATGCAATGGATTGGTATTTTGATTTTGGTGCTTCTCAGCACATGACCGCATGCAAAGCCCTATTCGAAGAACTCACACCAATAGATTCGAAGTATGTCTACTTTGATAACTCAAGTGCACTAGAGATTAGAGGCAAAGGATTTGTACATCTCTATCTTCCAAATGGTAAGTTGACCTTGCTCAAGGATGTACTATATGTACCCAAACTGACCAAGAATTTATTGTCAATCAGCAAGCTTACTGATCATGGCTACAAGGCCTCATTCGATTCGAAGTAGTGTGAGTTGTGCTTACTAGGCTCTCAAAATGTCAGAAGGTGATTCTATTCAGAGTCACATTGATCAATTTGAGACTCTGTTGGAGCAGATGGTGGCAATAGGCTCAATGATCGAAGCCTCCAACACTGTAATGACCTTGTTGTAAAGTTTGCCATCCTCATACGAAAACTGGGTGATGATGATTACCACACACTCAAATATAACATTGTCTAGAGTCATAATTATGCTTCTACAATAGGAGAAAAGAATGAATGGAGCGTCCTTGTCTTCCATAAATGACTCACAAGAATTATTTTCGAAGAAGAATACAAAGAAGCAACAAAAGAATAAAGTTGTCTGACAATTCGACGACAATCAGAGCAGTCACAGAAGACCTAGAATCAGCAACCCGCTCAGAGCAGTCCTACAAGAGGATGAACCCCAAAATCCAGGACTGTCTAATTTTGAAGTTCAATAACGATAAGAAGAAACAGCCAGATCAGCAAGCCCATGTCGTCAACACGAAGCAGAATGTCATAGACAATGAAGAATAGGAAGCCTTCATGGTGAACCATCACCATGTCGAACAATCAAAGGAATGGTTCCTCGATTCTGGAGCAACACAACACATGGCAAGCCATCAAGAATGGTTCGGCCTACAACACCAAGAATTTCGTTCACCTTGGAGACAACAGCTCACAAAGAATTGAAGGTGAAGGTACTCTTAGACTAAATTTTTAGAATGGAATGTCGAAACTGATACCAACTGTATTGTATGTCCCGAACTTGACGACAAATATTTTGTCGGTCAGTCGAATTACAGATTTAGGACATAGGTTAGAGTTTCAAACTGATTCCTATCAAATTCTTGATAAGAGCAGGAGAGTTCTTGCACTCGGAAAGAGACATGGATATCTCTATAGGCTTAGTCATTGTAATTTTGTAACTGATCGTGCTTTTAAGCAGTTCAACATCTATCAATAAAGAATTTACCTAGCATTATAGACTTGGTCACCTTAATCATGTATAGATAGGTAACATGTCTAGACATTCTTCAATTCGAGATTTAGACTATAAAATTGTCGACCTTCTTGTCTGCCAAAGTTGTATCATAGGAAAACAGACACGAAGGCCATTTAAGTCATCTAAAGATTTGTTAGACATTGTACTTACTGATATATGTGGCCCAATGCAAACACCATCACTACTTGGTGCAAAATTCTATTGCCTTCATAGATAACTATTCTAAAAGAATTGTTGTATATTTTTTGAAGCACAAATCTGAAGCTTTCGAATTCTTCAAGAAGTACAAGGAAAATGTTGAGGTGCAAACATGCAATAAAATCAAAACACTAAGGAGCAACAACGGCGGTGAATACATCTCGAACAAATTCAAAGACTATTGCTCAGCCAACGACATCAAGCAACAGTTCGCTGCTTCCTATTCTCCACAGTCGCATGGACTGACAGAAAGGAAGAACGTGACCTTAAGTGAGTCTGCCAAATGCATGATAACTGATGCTTCATTGCCCAAATCGTTCTCAACATGTTGTTTCAACAACAACTCACATGACGAATCGATGTATAACTAAAGGCTTCCCTGACAGCAAAACCCCTCATGAAGTCTGGACATAATCCAAGCCTTCATTGAAGCACTTGAGAGTATTCGGATGCACTGCCTATGCTCATGTCCCGAAGGACAACAAAAAAAAACTAGATGAGCATTCATTCAAGGCTATTTTCCTTGTTGGCTACTGTGCTTCTGATTGTTTGTATAGACTGTATAATATAGAAACTTGTAAAGTTTTTACTAACAAGGATGTGACCTTTATAGAGGATCAGTTTATTGATTTGAAGGGCAAGGACCAGATGTAGTCTACAATTTCTGCCCCGACAACTGATTTTTTTTTGACAATTTTTATTCCTTCCAATAGTCACCCTGTACAGTCAAACCCATAAGAAGAAGAAAAAGCTGAAAATCAGGAGCAGTTGAATCAGCCGACACAAAGTCAAGTTTCGTAGCTAGACACTTCAACTAGAAGATCAACTCGAATTCGAACTCAGCCTGTTTGATACATTGATGAGTTCGCTCACTATTCTATTGAGGAGCCAACCACAGTTGAGAAAGCTATGTCTCAGGCAGATTCGGATCTCTGGAAATAAGCGATGGACAAGGAGTACAACTCCTTGCTGAGGAACAACACATGGATTGTCACCAAGCTACCAGTAGACTACAAATGGGTTCAAGATCAAATATAATGCTGATGGCAGTATCAACAGAAGGAAAGCTCAACTCATGGCAAGGGGATTCTCACAGATTCCCAATATTGACTACTCTGAAACTTTCAGCCCAGTCGTCAAGCACACCTCTATTCGACTGCTACTTTCGTATGTTGCTGCAACAAATCTTCAGGTACACCAGATGGATGTACAAACAGCATTCCTCAATGGAGTTCTATATGATCCAACCAGAAGACTACATCCTCAATGGTTGAGAAGATCAAGTATGGAAATTTCATAAATCTTTGTATAGTCTGAATTAGTCATCCAGAGCATAGTTCCATCGAATCAACACATTCTTAAACGGTCATGGATTCGAACCTAGCTCTGCAGACTATAATGTATATTTCAAAGTTGTCGATCAATTCTTTGTCATCATCACACTCTACGTGGATGATACGTTGTTGTTCAACAACAATATTGGCCTAACAAAAGATACCAAGAGGATGTTATCCCAAGAATTCAAGATGACAGATCTTGGAAAAGCACATTATTGTCTCAGGATTCAAATCCATAGAGACAGAAACCGAAGACTTATCTACATCACCCAGCAAAGGTACTTCAATAATTTACTGACAAAATTTAATTTCATGAATTGCAAGTTTGTACATAATCCCATGGATCCAGGTTTAAACTTATCCAAGGAACAATGCCCTCAGACCAATGAGGAGAAGGCCGAAATGCAGGGATACCCATATATAGGATCCATAATGTATACAATGATCTTTATCAGGCTATATCTTGTATACGCCATCAGTTCCTTGAGCCAATACATGACCAACCCTAGTATGATCCACTGGAAAGCTCTTTTCAAAGTAATCAAATATGTACAAGCTACTATCGACCTACGTATCTGCTTTGGTGATGTTGATTCGTCCGATCGATATCCATATACTCATGGATATACATATGCAAATTGGGCAGGTGATGTCGATCAACTTCTGGATTTGTCTTCATGTTCAATAGTGGTCCAATATTCTAGAACAGTTGAAAACAGACCTCCATTGCAATGTCATCCACCGCATCCGAATATATTGCATCCTCTCAAGCTACCAAAGAGGCATTTTGGTTGAGAAACTTATTGTCTGATATTGGTCTTAGACAATCTGCCCCAACAATGATACAGTGTGATAATCATAGTGCTATCGCATTATCGATCAATTCTAGATTTCATGCTAGGAACAAGCACATCAAAATTAAATGTCACTACATCAGGAGCAAGATACTCAACAAGGAGGTAAGTCTGAATTTTGCAGAACCCAGTATCGCAGCTGACATATTCATGAAAGGATTAATTAGGAAGCACACAAATTTTTTTGTGCTATATTAAATTGCAAATCAAGACATTCAAGGATCCAGATTAAGGGGGGGTGTTGGATTCCTATCTTTCTTCTAATCTAGATCCATTTTCTAACTGTTGTAAATGCTTGCACAGTCGAATGTTCTTTAGAAATACACACATTTTCTAACAGTTTACAGAAATACAAAAAAATTCATGATAGATCTCTGACAACACAAAAGTGTTCGACCACCTCAGCTATACAACATTCGCCACGTCAAACATTTCGACAACTTTGACTTTCGACCACTCAACCATTCTGCCACCTCGAATATTTTCTATTCGGCCTCGACGACTATTCAACAAGCTTGATTAATTAAAGCTCATAAGCTGGTCATTTGTCTCTCTCAAGTCGAGTCGATCAAAAGGCAGCTCAACCGTACCATCGTCACAACTGGGCAGGATCTCCAATGGACTCAGATACTATCTGAAAGCGACTGACAACAACACGTAGTGGTTAAATATAATTTGCAATATGCAAATTAATCATTCTTTTAATTAGCTGGCCATCTATACAAATATCCATCAACTTATCAGTTGTAAGACTAATCAACAACCAGACATGATATAACTGAATCGTCAATTTTACATGATCAGTAATTGAATATCCAGAGCGCAATTGTTCTGTTCTTTCTCTCTGTTACTGTAGAGTATTGTCTTAGAAAGAACGCGACTCTACCTGCATTTAGACTGTTATCATTCGCAACAAATTAATATTCGTTCCATAAATATGAGTCGTGTATGTTTTGATTGAATGCTTATTTTATTCATACTCAAATAGATTCATGCTCGTAGATAAAATAATTGTAGATTAGACTATTCGTGTGATTGATAGCATAAGTCGAATTCGTTGTTCTAATCACCATTCCTAGATGCTTTACGCTTCTGCAAATAAAATCTAAATCTATAAGTCAGTGAATTTGTGCATGGCTACGGAATCGAGTCTTTCGATCCATTGACTTCGAAGTTGTGATCAAGATAGAATTTGATTCGTTTGAATATGATCTACTAGCAATATGATACCACTGCTTCCTCCAATCGGTTGAATTAGAGATGTTAGACTGTGAATATTTGAATCAATCAAAGAATGAATGTACAGATGGAACTATAATACTAGTAGAAAAGAGATTCAATGATATCATTAGCCAGTTCCTATCACACCCTGATTATGGTGAGAATGAGATAAGATTAGAAGAATTTGAAATAGACAAAATGGAACTTGAATAAAAACACATCATAGTATTTGAGAGTTCAATAATTGAAGAATTCCAGGTATCTTTTTTAGAATAGCCTGAGATACCAAGAATGGAGCTAGAGGGTTCTTACTTGATCACACCTAGTTGTGGCTGTGGATGAAAATCTAGACGATTTCTTTTCTGACTTTTATTTGGATATAGAGCTCTCATTGCAAGAGCTCTCAACTATGGAGCCAAACCCACCCATGAATACAAGGGGGTTACCAACAGACTCAAGCTTATCAGATCATAGGATAGTGACGCCTATGGGACTTTCTGTGAAAGATTCAACTAGTTTCATCATATTTTGCTATATTTCCATATTTGGCATATTGAGGCCAAAACTTGTTTTAGACTTAGAGATTCACTTTTCAAACTTCACTAGTCTAAATTTCATTTGAATAAACACCTTTTGAAAGTGTGGGAAAGTTAGAATGCGAGTTTGAGTAGATTCAAATTTGAATAGTTGGGTAAATTGAATCTAGACCCAAAATTGGTAAGGTTAGCATTTTGGTGGGAAAGCCAAGTGGCCAAATAGGGTTTGGACCTGCTATAAAAGGATGTAACTCGTGGAGAGAGTATTCTTATCTCTTCTCTATCTCATTTCATGCTTATACATGGTTCTCTTGGGTTCTACTATCCATTGGTGCACTATCTTGGTGATTGCTTGCAATTCTATGTGTAGAATGATCTATATTTGCTATTTTTGGATCCACACATGTGAAATACAGTAGCTTGCTGGTTTTGTACAAACAACAACAGTACTTTATCATTTCATTCAAGTTTGATCAAGTTCCATTGGTGTTTGCATCTCATTTTGTGTGTAGATGCTGATTTTTCTACATTGGTGAGATTGGTAGTGTATTTTTCTTTCTAACCAAAGATCCTTCAAGTAGATTGGATCTTAAGGATCTGAAATCTTTCACATGGTATCAGAGCTTGTGTTTTAGGTTATGAAGGAGGAAATCAGATCTATCAATGATTTGGTGATGATATCAAGATCCATCAAACTTGGCAAATTCTTTTGAATAGCAATACTTTGAACAATGTTAGCATGAGCATCCAACAAGCCATCAAGAATCACTTGAATAAGCTCTCCTTCCTTAATGCTTTCATCGATGCAAGCTAACTCATCATTCAATGCTTTCATTCTCAAAACAAAAGTACTTGGACTTTCTTCATTCTTTTGCAAACAAAAGATTTGCCTTCTTAGAGTCAACACTCTAGAAATAGACTTGGATTCATAAAGCTTCATCAATGAATTCCGAGCTTCCAAAGATGATGGGCACTTACCAACTTCCTTGAGAAGTTCATTGGTAGCATTCATCTTTATCATGTGTAGAGCCTTCTTGGTCCTCTTGTCATACCTCAATTGATCTTGTTGTGTTGCTGGTCTCTCCTCCAAACCTACAACAATATCCCAAACATCATTCATCTCAAGAACTGACTCCATCCTCACTTTTCACAATGAATAGTTACTTGAGGTAAGCCTATCATGAGCTAGGATCATAGAGGATGCTTACCTAGCTACACACGAGAGTCAAAATATTAAGGAGATAATGCAAGTGTTAAATCCTGAAAATGATTCACTGCCACTCATAAATGACCATCATATATAGGGGTCCACATCCTATGCTTCGACCATCAAAATCATGATCAGACTATCCCACTGGAAGAGAAAATATCAGGCCACTCTATCTTGGACCAAGCCAAGTTACACATCTATCTGAAAATCACGTTGATGTGCTAAAAGAACTTACATATGGTGAATATAGGCTTGAACCATATACCTGTTAATACACATGAGCCACATTTAGCTGAGTGCAACACTATAAAAAATACCTCGTTTCAAGGCTTTATATCTAATGAACAAAAATGTGATAGAGAAGATACAACACAACTGCATCTTGAGACATTTACATTTGTACACAGTCATTCCCCTTGGAACTGAGACAAACCAATAGGATTATACTCGGAAGGAGACCTGTCAATATTTAATTATCACCTAGAGCTATGAGGACTAAGAATACTCCTACAAAAGAAGTAACTTTGGATGAAAATCCAAGTTCTACAAGATGCCAAATGGTACCACAAAGCAATGAGCATCATATACAAAGGAATGGATTAGATCTATGCAATTACGGGCTAGTCAATCATGAAATTTCAGCTAATAAGAATGCAGATTCACAAAATACAAGTCTTAAACCAACTCCACGAGATAGATGAGATGAGACCAATGACAAGAGACCCCCACAACATTCAATAGGAACACTCATCCCAGAGGGGACTAGGGCAAGAGTACTAAAAATAACTCAGAACGAGTTGCAGATAGACCCACCTAGGAAGGAGTGGATGGAAGGGTGTAAGTGGTAGGTGAGTCTTGGGAAGTCCAAAGGAGATAATGTCTTTCACAGCCAGTTCATAGCATGATCAAATTGGGCCTCCTAACAAGGATAGTGAAAACAATTTCGACTACAAAGAAGTGCAATAAATAGTATGGAGAACCCTTGCAGACTATCCTCCTAGATCAAGATCCATAGGCTTTTTGCAGAGAGAAAACAAGAAAAATCATCATGCCTCTATACTTGATGCATTTGATCAAGAATCATTTGATATCCAAAACTTATTCGAATGTTAGGAATCCATAATCGATAACCATAGGCTACACGATTCTGCTACAAACAACCTTCAATAATCTACTCAAGAAATCAATGAAATGGTAGATGACATGTTCCTTTGGAATGAAGAATTACCTAATTACATCAGTGATAAAGAATCTGAACATGAAAACATCATAGAAATAGGGCATCCCCCTAGCTAAACTAGAACCCATCCCCAAGCAGACATCCAAAGTGATGAGATGGGTATTTTTAATTTGCAGATGATAATGATGAGCTTTATGGTATAGTGACATATTGACAATAGTGAAGAAATCCCTGTAGATGGACAACTAATTTATCACGATCATCGCCATTGGCTGATTTTAGATGGAGACCTAGATCCGTATCTTGTATCTCGGAGCTCATAGCATTGTGTCAGGCTGCAAAAGAGGCAATGTGGCTTAGAAGTGTTCTAAAACGAATGGGGAATGAAGCAAAGTCATTTCTTAATCTAGAACGACAATCAAAGTTGTCTTGCCTTCACTAGAAATGGTGGAGAACATAAGAAGAGCAAACATATTGAACTACAAGACAAGTATGTTCGAGAGCTAGTGGAGCGAGAGATCATCCAACTAGATTACTGCCCAACCAAAGGCAGATGTTTTCGCAAAAGGATTAACTAGAATGAGTTACTGATTGACAAGATGGGCCTACGGAATACCCTTTGAGGGGGGAATTGTTGAGGTCACACAAGCAAGGGACATCCACAGTCCTAAGGACCAATGTATCGATGACATGGAGGGCAGTGAGTGTGAGAAAATTGAAGTTCGTGAAAGGACCAACGTATCGATGACGAAGCAGACGAGTAGAAGTAAAAAGGAGAGTGCATAGACGAATGCGGTGCCTTTTTTTTGGTCTTCAGTTGAACAAGTTGGAGAGTGACATAGCAAATGTTAGAGATCGCTTCTATAGTTTAGTATCTTCCATCATTTATGATCATTAGCATCTACCACAACTCTACTATTTTTGATTAATCTATAATAGATAGTGTGCAACTCTGATTTTGTGATTCGTGTATGGTGAATGGTGCGAATGCTTGTAATACATTGTTGTCCTCCGAGTTTATACATATTGGAAAGTAGCTCTCCTCATAATAAAATAAAAGTTATAGTTTCACATGTTGTGACAATCAAATTTGGAATAAAACAAAATCTGTTTGGCATTCCTAGTATGAATAAGTTGCAACTATGGTAATTGAAGTAAGAGGAAAACTAAGTACATTATTATTCATACAATATTAGTAGGTCAACTTTTAAAACATCCTTGATAAATCAAAACTAACGTAGACACCTGGCTAGAAGCATGAAAGGAAGAGTTTCGTAGATCAAGCATATTTTATCTCGTAAGATAGGCATTTAACGTAAGAACTTGCTAGCTTCCATGCCAACAACAACTTATTCAATATAGAAAAATGTAGCTGAAGGCTATCGAATGTGGAGAAAGGTCAAACTGAATGATGTTTGTCAATCAATTGCATGTTTTGAGCTTGACACGAAGGAGATACTTGGAATATTGTGGACAACAAATTTAATGCCTTCTCTCCTTTGTTTTGCTGAAGCACTTTCGTAAGCCTCCTTAGATCTGCATCATCCTTTCCAACTACTCCTCAATAATTTAAAATTGGCAAAGACTAACTCCCCTGCTTCTGACTTACTTGTATTTGCAAAATGAGCAGATATCTTCTTAAGCAATAGTTTATTTATTAATTTTTCGTCACTAGAAGGCTTCCTTGCACTAAATGGATCTTGCTTGAAACTCAGTGAGCTTCGCTAGGGAGATTCCTTATAAGGAGCTCCTTCTTCCTCGGGGCTACGAATATTATTCCTCTTTGCTGTTGCTCTCTTTGTGGAGAAACACTTTCTTTTTAGCCATCTTTGTGTCAAGATGGAGCCATGACCTGAAAAGCTTTTTATATGAGAAGCATGATTTCACCAAAAAGTGGCATGCGATGTGGAACACATGAGAAACACCTTGGATTTGACAGCTCTAACTTTTGAATGACTTCCACTTGAACAAGTACGATGTGATATTGTATCACAAAGGCCTTGCCATGTCATAATATGTAGTAAGTTGTAAATAAAGTTTAATATTGTGTGAAAATTATTTCGTGCATAGACTATTGTCATTCGTTTAGAAGTCCAGGCTTTAGTTGTACCAAACACAATTTGTTACTTTCATCACACCTTTCTGGAAACTTATTCTTTGGCTTTGAACTTGTTGGGGAAGAAGACTTTTTCAAGTTCTTACTAAATGTGTGTTCAAGAATTTTTTTGCCAAATCATTGATTTCATTGAAATCTACAAAACAATTTTAGCACAAGTAATAATTAGAATTAACAAGCGCAGTCTTTATTTATGAATAATCACATTTTAGCATTCATAATTTGTATTCAGAAAGTGTCCAAAATAATCACGATTACTTTCTAAAGTAATATTCTATTCAAGATATTAATATTCAGTATTCATAACCAATATTCACGATCCATAAATTTCAAATCAATATTCATGATCAGTATTGAAAATGTTCACAATCAATATACACAATATTTGCGATCACTATTCACAAATATCCCAGAACATCCATTTCTTGGTATTCGCAATTTCAAAATAGTATTTGCAATGCTCACGATCAATGCTCACAATATTCACGATCACTATTTTCAATATTTACGATCAATATCTCATAATATTTGTTCTCAATATTTGCAATTTCAGATCAGTATTCGCAATGTTCGATCAATATTCACAATATTCATGATCACTATTCACAACAATCACGATGAAAATCTCATATTCTCAGTTTCTCAGAATTTTAGTTTCTCAAAATCTAAGTTTATCAAAATCTCAGTTTTTCAGTTTCTCATAATCTCAGTTTTTCAGTTTCTCAGAATCTTAGTTTCTCATAATCTCAGTTTCTCAGTATTCGCAATTTCAACGATCACAAACCATCAATAAGTAATCTTCAGGACGCATCTCTGAACCTTCGATCATGTTTTCATCCAATATGGAAGACATTCACAACTACACATAAGTGTGTTTTGCCACGTGAACCCGATACTTAGCCGAAATTTTGACATTTTTCTTATGCGTGGCACTGCCACGCGTGGCATATCCACGCCAAAACTTTGCCGAGGACCCTGCCGGTGAAATCCAGGCTAGAGGTGAGGTCCGACAAAAAAAATTTAGTGCCACGCAATTTTTTTTTAAACTAAAACTTGAAATATGAGCGCCAAAATATGTCGACGTGGCATAGCCACGCGTGGCAGTGCCACACGGTTATAGTTGATTTTGAACATTTCACGTCAAACAACAAATATCTACCCATTTCACCAAAACACACCTCATATATGGCTTGTATGGTTCCTACATACTCAAGCTCTTCAGAAATTGGACTTTGATCTCGAGCACTACTCCGACTTTCTTGATGAAAGGATGCCATCACACCACAATCATAAGTTCGTCATCAATTGATTCAATGCGATGATGACGACCATATGCCCACATTGCACTATACTTTCGAGTCACATGATTATAATTAAAACAATAATCAATCATCATACAAATTAAAATTGTTCACTTAAAACAAATAGAGTTATAAACAAACCTTCCAATCACATCCTCTTGCAAATTCTCATTCTGTGTCAAATATGAATTGTCCCTTTGATCTTGCTTGTTGGAGTGTATCAACCATCCAGTCTATAGTGCATTGGTTGGGCAATGGCTCAAGATCATGTGAAGGTATAGCTTGACCTCTACGCCTATTGCGTCGGTGTTGATTTCTAGTCAATACCCTTTTTTTTTTTTTTTTTTCTTCTTCATATAATTCCAACCATTTATCCATTACTCCTGAATTATATAGCATGAAGGTTGAAATTTTTTCTCTCAAACTAGGTGTCATTTTTTTTAAGACTACCCATACCTTGAGGTTTTTCACCTTTCACCTCATTGCTTTTCTCATCATGCCATAGTCGTGGAGCAGATGGATCTATTTGAAACAAAACTTCGGTAACATAAAATAGAGATTCTTGCACTAACCATCCCTCTGACATGCTTCCCTCTGGCCTTGCCTTCTGATGCACAAAATCTTTCAACACTTATATGAATCTCTCCAAGAAAATCATCCACCTACAGAAAATTTTAACACATTAATGAGAACATTCTGTTATTTATAATCACACTACATTTATTGAAACTACTAAAATCAAATTCAAGTGTATTATACCTTGAGTGCACAAGATCGGCAATACCAACTTCTTGGACCAAGTGCACAAGCAGATGCACCTGTATGTCTAGGATAGAAGTTGGAAAATCCCTCTCAAGCATACATACAGCCTCCACCATATCTTCTTGCTTTGTTTGCACGTCTATCTCACGAATCTCCTTACCACACATCCATCTACATCATGTTTGTAGTATAACTAGATTTTAGTACGTTCATATTATTTTATCAAACTTGTATTAGAAAAAAAAACACGCAATTTCATAAGATATCGATATAAACAAAAAAAATTAAGTACCTGACAACGGATGCTAATTTGTAAATGGCATCACGAACTTGATTAGTTAGACAGCCACGAATGCACATTGGAAATATGTACTCGACCATCTTCAACCAATCATGAGATTTTAGACCATGGAGTTTTCCTTCAGCTGTGAATGACCCAAAGCCTCTTCTATGAGCATTTCTAAATGGATGATTTTCATCATGCAAGTACTTGTGATGATTTTCATACACAACTTTGTTTAAATGACGTGAGTGGCGAGCATCAATATTTCGTCCACAAATGAGACACGCGTGATATCCATTGGCCTGATAGAGTACCACTACCATTATGTGAAACATCATTTTCATATTGGGGTCATATGTACATGATCAAGCCAAGTGAGCACTTTCCTAATGCGGGATTGGGTTTATTTTCTTTGACTAGCATTGATGTCCCCTTGAATAGTGTTGTCACATTAATGCCTTACGCAGGACCTCAATACAATTGGAGTGATTGGCATGCTCTATGTCGTCACCAATGGAGAATGCAGATTTATGGCTTTAATGCCAATGCTTGTTCTTTGGAAGAGCGACGTGTGCAAGAAGAGAATGTTTTGAAATCACATCGTATGTACATTGATGGGCGTCCAGAAACATATGACAATATTGCTGCATATATAAATAGTTCCATTGGGCACCCTTCATTAACTAATTGTGATTTTGAGGAACGCACCAATGGAAAGGAAGAATACTTTTCTAGGAACTCAAAAAGTATATACGTAATGGTATGTGCGATAAGGCCCATTAAATGTGGTGAAGAGCTATTCATCAAATATAGCTTCAATCGCCCTCCTCCAAGAGGTGTCCAAAAGGCTTTGAGCCAAACTCAAGCATGTACCTTGTAAATATTAAAATACATTTTATCTATTTAGTGAGAGCAAGTTATATTGAATGTGAATTAATTGTTTTTTTTATATTTCATATTGATTGAAGAACTAGAACTACCATGGAAGGGAGTCCAAGCATATGACATCTCACGTCCACTTCAAGCCAAAACATTTTTGTTGTGTGCGATGTTAATGTGGACTATGCATGACTATCCAGGATTGGGCGATTGTTCAAGTGACTATAAAATGAAATCACTTGTAATGTTTGTATATTTATTTTTTATGCATGCAATATTTATGCTTTAAAAGAATTCTATTTATAACACGAATTGGATTTGATTCTTTTAGGTTTTATTTCTTTCTATCAAAAGGCCTAACCAATGCTTCTAGGTAGGGAAGAAGGGGAGACTCAATCAATGAATTTAAAACATTCTTGGATAAGTCAACAATACATAAATTTGCTTATTCATTTTCAAATCTTGTCAAAATGCGTCCAAGACATTGACACCAATATATTATTCTACAAGAGTGAAACATTACACAAGCATTAGTTTTAATTTCTTCAAAAAAATTATAAATATGTGTATGATAAGAACAGTACTAAATAGTCAAAATGTACCTCCAAATCCACATCGGGCTCCTCAATGTGCTTTTCAAACTTCCACAGATGTTGCGCCACTATTCGTCTTTCTCGAGTTTTCAATCCTTTGCATTGTTTGCACTCACAATATATCTTTTCATTGTACCTCTGTTGATACTAATTTCATTTTACAATTACAAAAATGATTAGCTTAATGTTACAAGTTAATTTATGTGTATAAATACAGTCCTAAGTTTTAAACAAATAATTATATAGTACCTACGATTTAGGTCGAGGCTGGGCACCAGAACTTGATGACGATGATGTTCCACTAAGTCTTTGCTCAAGCATTTGTGCTCTTTTTCGTGATTTCATTTTGTAATGATATTGCATCTTTAACTTTTTGCTATCTTGTAGAGGCGTCGTGCTTTAAACAATCATAGAAAAAAAACAAGAAAGTTATATTCAACACACAATGCTGCAAATCCAAATGTTAAGTACATAATATCTACTGTACATTTAATAAATATACCTGTTTCGAGACATTTCCTCAGTAGAAGACATATTCACTAATGAACGATTACATTTTGTCTGCAATTTTTTTTAACAAGAATGTTAATGATATTGACAAAATACACTTGTCAAAATATGCAGTTATAATTGATATGTACACACAAATTTAACAAGATCCACAAATATCTTTATCACTAAAATATTTAGATACCTTACCAATGTCAAGTTGCTTGAACGAATATGACATTGTCTAATTCATGAAGAAAAGAAGCAAATTCAAGCAAACTATGAAATATAAGTGTGATTTCTTCTAACTATTTAGAAAACTAAGCAGTAATTAATACATATATGTCATTTTTAAAAAATTATCAAAATTTTCAAAATCCTGAGTTTGGAAAAATCAAGTAACTTGAATTTGATACTTACATGTGAAACAACTCTATTTTGGTCCCTATCGCTTGACATAGCCCATTGAATAATCATAATTAACCAGCATCACATGAAATAGCTCAAACATCTTGATGTCTATCAATGTAAAAAGTCTCATTTTGGCACTTCTCACCTGAGGCTCCTCATAGAGTGATCAACTTTGAGGGATTTCATTGAAATAGATTAAATTTGTTGCCTATCGTTTGGGAATGCCAAAATTTGATGCCCAATGTGTAATTTATTATTCTTATCACCCAACATGGCTCATCAAGTTATTAGAATCAACTAGTTTCAAATCTAGTATATTTTGTTGCACCAGTTATTGTTGACATTTGATCCCTATCACATCAGATTGCTCAAATTTGCTATTTACCATTAAAGATAGTTGTATTTTTGGCCTTTATCACTCGAGATTGTCTATTGAGTGACAAAACCAATAGAATAGTGACTTCAAGACATTGAAATAGCTTGAATTTGGTACCTATCACTTGGAATAGATTTGATGCCTAACGTGTGATTTTGATGCTGATCACTTGACATGGCTGATCAAGGGATTAGACTCAACTAGTTTCAAATCTACTATGAATGAGATCTAATGACTTAGAAGATCTAGTAGAAGAGTTAACAAATGGTTGCTTGTGAGCCTTTGAGAATAGCCTCCTTTGCTTAAATCCGTTTACAATGCAAATAAAGAATTTTGTTTCCACTACTTGCACACCAACGGAAAATTTTTGTGCTTTTAAGTTGATGTGCACTAGAGAGTTGATTCAGAAAGTATACACATTTGTAATTTACGCATCTCGAGGTTCCAAATTACATGGATGTTGTGCATCACATGAGAACTTGTACTCCAGTTAGTGGAGGTAGAAGGATATAGTTCAACTGATATGGGCCAAACTCATTCAGTGTGAAGTTTGAGCCCAAGCGGCTCAAAATCCTAGATACCATGTCTTGAGTCCAGGATTCGATTGCAGAAGGGAAAATTAATACATTTGCAAGTAATCGATCATCATTTGTAAAGTTAGCACTTCCAATCCATACTATCATAATAGAGCAAACACCTTTCTTAAAATGAACATCTAAATCACTATCCATTAGTTGCCCAACACCAAGCAAGCTCCTAGTAAGATTAGAAACATAGAGTACATTTTCTATATCCAATCTTATAGAGGATCCAAGACTTAAAGAGATTGTTCTCACTCAATCTATTCTACATTCTTGATCACTTGCTGTTAGAATAGACTTTTTACAACCTAAAAAAGGTACAAGAGTTGAGAAAAATTCCTTTTGGAATGTCATGTGGGAACTAGCCTCACTCTCAATCCACCATGTGTCATTGGAGTAGCTCTTGCTTGTTGGTGTAGATGCCATCAAGGATGAATAAACTTCATCCTCATAATCCTCAATGGTAAGGTTGTCTTGCTTACTCTCATCTTGTGCATTCTTCTTTTTGTAGCACTGGGATGCAAAGTGCCTTCCACAAAAGAAGCACTTTTGTTTGGCTTTGTCTTTCTTCTTTCCTTTAAAGCTTAATTCTTGATCATCATTACTTTTGCCATGCTTTGGATCTTCTTCTTGGACTTCCATCATGCAGTACATTTAGATTGATTGTTTTTAATCGCTTATCAATGGAATTTATCCCTATCATGCGATATAGCTCAAAATTATTGTCTATCACTTGAGATAAGACATTGAGTGACCAAGTTAGAGTAATTTCGAGTTTACGACATTCATGTAACTTTGAATGTTGTGCTTACATGTGAGACAACTCAATTTTGGTCCTGATTACTAATCCTTGTTCTTTGAGTGATCATGGTTGACCAACATCACATCAGATAGCTCAATCTTGGTGTCTATTAATGTAAATAGCCCCATTTTGGTGTGTCTCTATCAATAGAGAAAGTCAAAACTTGCTACCTGACATATGATTTTGTTGCTTATTACTTGACATGGCTCTATCAAGTGACTAGACTCAACAAGTAATATATTAAGCCAACTCAAGTTCAACCCCTTGTCAAACAACTATTACACGTGATGACTTAAATTTTATGTCTATGCGTGGTTTTGTTATTTATTACTTGACACAACTCATCAAGTGATCAGACTCAACCAATCCCAAGTCTAGTATACTAAGATAGCTCATATCACATGAGATAACTAAAATTTGATGTGCATATTTTGGAATAACTCACTTTTGGTGCATATCACTAAAGGTTTCTCATAAAGTGACCAAATTCGAGAAATTGTGTGCTCATGAAATAGATTAAAGTCGATTCCCATCACTTTAGATAGTTCAAATCTAGTGTCCAATACAAGATCTTGGTCCTTATCACTTGACATAGAAGATCGAGTGACTGAACTTGGTCAATCTATGATTTGGAACAATCAATTTTGGCCCCTGATAGATTAAATCTAGTCCTTGGACAGGATGATTAGTTTGCTGCTTGGAAGGACAAGAGAGCAATAGTTTTATTTTAAAAAGGGATTACGGCAGCAGCAATCTGATGTAGGAGCATGAACACTTCAACATATGGACATTGCAAATGCTCAATTTTTTCTTGTCCCTCATCACCATCTCAAGTAAAACCCATTTTACGCTCTCAATGATCCTCTGAAATCAAATTCGACTGTGATACAATCAATTAGTCCTGGAGATCCTCTTAGCATTGCTAGTAGCACCTTTGCACAAGACCACAACCAAGGATTTCACAAACAAAGATGTTTGATCCATTCCTCAATGCTAGCAATCATCTAACAACGTCCGCCGAGTTATTTCCTTTCCATCCACTCAACACAAAATCAAAAACACCCCACACACATTCCCCTGCGCTCTTGTCAATTGCTCCCATCTCCATCCATCAACAATCCCTTCACAAAAAAACCCCACCTCCAATCCCTCCTCGGATTCCACCCACAGAGATTTCAGATCTCTTCTATCCTTAATCTTCCTTCAACGGCTTTAACCGCACAGCACAGTTCCTCGAAATCCTTTAGCTCATTGGTACCATACTTCATAGAAGTAGTAGTATATCCAGTGTCCCTCAGTGTATTACAAAAAAGAAGGAAGATTGCGCCCAACTTAACACATGTTTTTTAATTTTTAAAAAACATTCCGACCCAGTACGTTCTGATCCAAAAGGGTCGAAAAGGGTTTCTAAGGGACACATATATAACAAATTAGATAATACTTTATAAACTAGATAATGTCCACAACTTATGTGCGCCATCAAACCACATATTTACATTTGTCATTTTTTTTAAATCACAAAATTCTCTTAAACACATGGTCATTTTGTACCAACCATATCAAAGCATCTACTTGTCTTATATCAAATCAAAATACAATTAATACTCATTTGTCCTTTTCAAAAAATCATCAAAATCTTCAAAAAAAACATTGTCCTCTTGTACCCAAAATATGTCATATCAATCACATGCTTTTGTCCTTAAAAATTCATGCTTAAAAATATGTCATATCACCCACATGATTTTGTCCTCAAAAAATATTTATAAAATTAGAGTCTAATAATTTTTTTAGTTCCATAATTTGTCTTTTTGACAAACCACTCGCCATATGACACATTCCAAGTCGTAACTCTCTCTCTCTCTCTCTCTCTCTCTCTCTCTCACACACACACACACACACACACACACACACACACACACACACACACACACACCTTTCACTCTCCAATCTCTCTCTCTCTCTCTCTCTCTCTCTCTCTCTCTCTCACACACACACACACACACACACACACACACACACACACACACACACACACACACACACACACACATACATCTTTCACTCTCAAATTTCCAATCTCTCTTTCTCTTTCACACACTCTTTCATACCTCCTTTTCATTTTTTACACATTTAAAAGTTTTCTTTTCTTTTTTCACTCTCACACCTCTCTCTCTCTCTCTCTCTCTCTCTCTCTCTCTCTCTCTCTCTCTCTCTCTCTCTCTCTCTCTCTCTCACACACACACACACACACACACACACACACACACACACACACACACACACACACATTCATTTTTCACATTTGATATCTTTCCAAGTTCTTTTCACAACTGCATATCTTACTCTCAATAGTCATGTCTACTAGCGCTAGCGGAGCATCAAGGAGGAGGCCAAGATCCTCTTCCTGTGGAAGAGGACAAGCCTCGGGATTGGATTCCGATCGAGTGCGAGATTTTTATACTATGCTATCTCCCGAGAAAACCCAAAGGATGAAAGCCCTTTGTCTTTCCGAAGGAGGATCCGATCAACAAGATCGTGGATTCGTTTTGACGGACATGCCGTTGGAGGAATCCACGAATATTTTCTATGACCTTGATGAGAATGGTTCCATCATTAGGACCTTATTCTTAAATACTTTGGTCACGATTTGTTTAACCCTTGGGAGCAACAAGACCAAGGGGACAAAGACAAGATACTTAGATATTGTACCGTGAGTTTCCACAACCAAATCGAATTAATGACAATTGGGCGAAGACGAGTATGTGTAAGCATATTCGTCATAATTGCCAATCATATTCGAGCGCTTTAAGCAACAAAGAGAGGCAACAAAATCAAGGCTTAATCTTTTAGGCCAATCTCACCTTGGATCGGGAGGCAAGGCCAATATGCGTGCCCAATTTGTAAGCAATTCTCTTTTAGCTAATTGCATTTCATATGTTTATTGTTTATCAATATTTTTTTGCTTTGAAGATTATGGACATAAGTATACAAATGCTGAATACAATATTGGATATCGCCATGGCTATAGTGCCTTGGTTGATAATTTTGCGGCACAAAGCGTACATCCAAGGGTAAATTTTTGTTACATAATTTGTATTTCTCTTATTTTTTATACACAATTTCTATTTCATTTCAATTTTATGACATGTGTGTGGCTAATAATTATTAATTTGTTTTGTGAATGTGTATGTAAAGGGCATCCGCTTTCTTTGTGGAAGAAAGTACGGGAGAAAACCAAGGAGAAGAAGGGAATGAAGATGAAGGGGACGAAGGCGAAGACAAAGGACAAGATTCGGCTTCAGACAACGATGAGGGAGAAGATAGCGAAGACTAAGAAGCTTACTATTACTTCTTAGATTTGATGTATTTTTAGTATTTGCAAAAGTAGAAAAAAAGAGTACTAGGATCAATGCTCTTTTCATGAATTAGATGCGAATTTGTACACTTTTTTTAATTATGAATATAAACTTTTGTATTTGATCATCTCTATCTCATTATGTATGGAATGATTGTTTATTGTTTATGTTTTTCTATTTCATCTTGTATAAATTTGTTATAAATATATACAAACAATAAAAAACAAACAAAACATCAATTTTAAGATAATAAAAACATACCTCATCTATTGTTTGGATGATCTTTAATTCCTTCTAAGATGCATCTTTTTTTTTTTTTTTTTTCTCTATAAAAGCAAACAATGAAAACCGAATCATTGTTAGATTACAAATCAATCAACAAAATGATAATTGTTAGAATACAAATCAAAGAATCATTGTTAGATTAAAAATCATTAATCATTGTTACATCAATCTCACCATGTTGAAGATACTATGAAAATGCACTTTATGACTCAAATGTAATCTACCAAAATTTAGAATGCATAATATACCTCATGAATAGACAATGAAAAACTAACAAACAAACAAAACTATCTCACCTATCTCTCTCTCTCTCTCTCTCAAAAGCTTTTCTTCAAAATTTAGAATGCCTAACATACCTTATGCATTTGCTTGGATTGTCTCCTTTCCTTCAAAATTGCATAGCTTTTTTCTACAAAAGCCAATAATAAACAATCATTCACTAACCAATCAATAAACAAATTAATCAACAAATCAATAAACAATGAAAAACTAACAAACAAAACTCTCTCTCTCTCTCTCTCTCTCTCTCTCTCTCTCTCTCTCTCTCTCTCTCTCTCTCTCCAAAGCTCTTCTTTCAAAAGCTTCTCTTCACGAAATCTATTTGCAAATGCAGTCAAGGCCCCCACTTTTTCCATTTCGCGGTTTTTTTTTTGTTAAAATATTTCTGTGTGGCAGTGCCACGCCCTAAAAAAAAATTGTAGAAAGATTGCCATGGCATGGCAGAATTTTGCTTGCTGGAAAAATTTGCCACGCGTGGCAAATTTTAACATTCTGGAAAAAAAAATGCCACTCGTGGCAATTTTACAGATTTTTTTAAGCGTGGCAGTGCCCCACGGATTTATAATTTGAATTGCTCTGAGCCCCCTCCCCCCAAATCTGTTTGGAGGAAGAGCCGGTGACGGAAAACTTTGACGGCGTGGCAGTGCCACGCGTTCATTGCCACGCAGTTTGCCACGCGATTGCCACGGACATTGCCACGTGAGGGCCATTGGGTCAAATCTGGTCCCCGTCTTATGTGTGTGGGAATGGGCGTGACAATGGGCCTATATTTGTAGTTGTGATATTGTCTATATGTCCTGCAAAACAAAACACAATCGCAAAATTATAATTTGATAGAGATCAGTTCTTATTGGTGAAAACTTATCGATAAATTATATCTGTCACAAAAGGTGTAATAACTACGATGTCTAGGCATTATCTAATGCTATAAATGACATCTAATAGGATTTGCAGAGAGACATGACATAAAAAATGACTCCATATTGGAGATGGCAATATTAGTACACAAAATGTTAAATTAGCCGAATGGAGAGAACATGTTGCTTTGAAATAGAGAGGCCTCCCTACTTAACTTGAGCACCTATAATGACATCACAAAATTAAAAGCGTCACACCAGAGAATCCAGCTATGTGTGGCTTTTAGCACACCTCATATTTTTTCCAGCTATCTTTCTAGATCACTACAAGAAATCATAGCGAAATGAAGCAGGCACGACATCAGTTAATTTACCAGCATATTTTTCCTCAAAGGACAACATCATGCAGATGGATTCTCGCTCTTTTTCATTACATTACCATCATTAAGATTGTCTGTTTGTCTGAGCTAAAAGAACTTGACCAAATCGCACAAAGACTTGTCTCAAATTTTTAGTTAAGAAGACCAGCCATGAATCACATGTTGACGCTTTGCAGCCATCTCTTTATATGGACAGAGACCTTTGCATACAATCACATTAGTCTATATGTCATCAACCACATGTGAGATCAATGAAAGAAACAAGTTCTAGCTAAACTCCTCTCTCGAAGTATATGTAGAAGCAAAACTAACCAAGATATCATGAAGGAGCCTATAATTCGATACTAGCCTGACTGCAAGCTAAGTGGCTGTGAAAATCTGTAAATGCTTGTGAGCTTTCAAAGTGCTATTGTAGTGCTACCACACTTTTGAATCACAAACCTTCCAGTTAAAGGAAGAAATCAAGAGCAAAAGTGGATAACATGTATATTATAAAACTGATGTTATGAAACTAGTCAAGACAAAACAACTAAAACCAACCACAAGGATCAACTAAATATTGAGATTAGAAATGAATAGCAGATTAACCTCCTCTCCCTCCAAGTAAATGTACAACCTAGAATGCCAAATCTGAAGAAAACTATTTAGATAATCTACTATTGCACATGCCTCTAAGGTGACATTGACTAGTAACCATGGCAGGCTATAATTGTCTACTTTTACTCTACTGCGTGGTGGTTTTACAACCACCGACCATACATTTGAATTCTGAAATTCCCGGACAAAATTATCGCCATATCCGGTATTGAAATGGTGTCATGACTGCCAAGATTAACCGTACCTCCTGGAATATCATACATGTTTGCGAATATCTGTCGTTGAGTCCGCCGAGAGGTGCCCCTTTGCTATCATTGTCACATGCATGGTTAAGGAATAAGGTGCTAAGCCCAGAAACAATAGTCTGCTTGCTGTGTAGGAGACCTGTAAAGGAGAATTATGACTACAAAAGTCGTTTAGGAGAAGAGGCGTACTGCTGCTTATGGGAATTTGCTAGATGTAGGAAATGTGAGACGTTGTTCCACCAAACTGATGGGAAGATGCCCGTGCCCACGAAGTCAAGAGTATAGATTTCATGTCCCTCATAAGTGAAATCGATTTTCCTGCACAGAAACATCAGAATCACGGATTCTACAATAAACAAAGATAGCATCATGGTAATTAATCTGATCTCTACAGCACGACCACCTCTAAAAGGGAGAAAAGGGCTTCTGATCTGCAGATATTTGATTAAAACACAAAGGTCTTTTGAAGCGCACACCCGCCTCTACTGTGACAGCCGTGAGACCTTTACGTTTTCTCGAGCTACAACAAAACTGTGAGAGAACAATCGAGTTCCTGCAATAGATTACTTTACAAGTATGCTAGCAAGAACAGAATGAGAATAGGCCACACAGAGCTCGCAATGATAAGATCATAAGTTACAGAAAGCCAAAAAACATTCTCAAGATTGCGTGCTTCATTTTCAAAAATAGGTCCTATACATACACGTGGCTGCATCTACTTGCCAAGAAAGGCTTAACTTAGCATTTCAGGTTCACATGACAAGAAAACGGTTTTAACTAACTATTCCTAACTACTGCCGTTATGCTTCACCCTGAATTGTAATCTGCCTGTAATAGTTTCTATCAATCCCCAATTCAATTCAAGGTGGAGCATACATATTTAGTCCTATCATATCTCTCAGCATTACAAATCTATCTTTATTCAGAGCCTTGGTCATCATGTCTGCCATCATGTCTTTGGTAGGGCAGTATTCCAAACTTATTTCATTCTTCTGTACCAGATCTTTGACGAAATGGTACTGCATTTCCATATGTTTGCTTCTCTTGTGAAAGCCCCCATTTTTGCACAAGAAGATGCGCCCTTGGTTGTCATTCTTCATCACCATTCTTTCGTTGTTTATGCCAATCTCACTACAGAGGTTCTTTATCCAAACATATTCCTTCGCTCCTTGACAAAGACTGATGTACTCTGCCTCAGTTAAGGAGAGCGCTATTGATTTCTATTTGATACTTCCCCAACTTATCGCAACCCCATTCATGACAAAAATGTAGCCACTGGTTGACTTTAGGTCGTCAACATCCCCTCCCCAATCCGAATATGCATATCCCACTATGTCTTCTCCTGATCCGGTCTAGTGTAGTCCGTGCTTGATTGTCCCCTTCAAGTATCTGATCATCCGTTTGCATGCTCTCCAATGTTCAATCCCAGGATTCTCGCTGAACCTGCTTAACTAGACAACTCCTGTAGCAACATCGGGCCTGGTACACACCATCACATACATTATCGACCCTATCATACTTCTATAAGGACACCTCTTCATTTCCTCTCGTTCCTCCTCATTCATCGCACACATCTTGGCACTTAGCTTTACTCCTGGATCCAAAGGTACCCCTATATCTCTTCACTATGTTGTGAATGTATCGTTCCTGTGACAACCACATCTCCTGGGATACTTTGTTCCTTCTTACGTGTATGCCTAGGTAGAATTGCAGTTCACCTAGGTCCTTCATTTCAAAGTCCTCGCCCAGCTCCTCCTTGCATGTTTTCAGCGAATGCAAGTCATTGTCTATGAGGATCATGTCATCTACATAGAGTGCTATGACCTGTATTCGTCCTTTCTCCCGCCTGTAGAAGACACTGTTGTCCAAGATAGATCTCTTGAATCCTTTCTCCATGAAATAAGGTTCTATCCTCTCAAACCACACCCTGGAGGCCTGCTTGAGTCCATATATTGCCTTCCCCAGTTTGCAGACCTTGTTTCCCTTTTCTTTGAAAACCTTATGTTTGTTGCATGTAGACCTCATCTTGTAAAGTTTCGTTCAAGAACGATGTCTTCACATCTAGATGGTGTATCTCATAGTTGCAGGCAGTTGCCCATGCCAACAGTATCCGGCTCGATCCAATCCTTGCTACCGGAGCGAACGTTTCTTCAAAATCCATCTCCTCCACCTGAGCGTATCCTTTTGCCATGAGCCTGGCCTTGAATCTTTCTATGCCTCCCAGTGCATCATGCTTGAGCTTATACACCCACTTGCATCCTATTGCTTTCCTCCCGCTTGGTAGCTCTGTTAGTACCCATGCCTTATTTCTGTGCATCGATTCCATTTCTTCATCCATTGCAATTTCTCCTCACTGATGCATGCCTCCTTGTAGCTGGTTGGTTCCAGATATTCTCTTTCAACTATCATGGCCATATCCGTCAATTTTTGTGGAGCTCTTCTCACACTGGTCGACCTTCTCAATTCGAGTTCCTGCTCCGTTGTTTCTTCGCCCGTGAGGTCGTCTCTGTCTCCTAGACTTGCCCCGTGATCCTCTTCCGTCCTTCCCTCAATCTCACTTGATCTTTCTTGGTCGATACTCTCAGATTTTCTCGTTCTCTGACTCCAGAATTTGTAACCCATCACTCCTTCGGGATATTCTACAAAAATGCACCTCTCTCCTCAAGCTTCTTTCTTTTCTCCTTGGGGATGTGGACGTATACTAAACATCCAAATACTCTCAAGTATCCCACACTGGGTCTCTTCTTGTACCATAACTCGAAAGGAGTCTTCCCCTTCACCGCCTTGGTAGGACACCGGTTCAATATGTGACAGGCCGTGCTCACAACTTCTCCCCATAAATCTTTGGCCAAATCCTTCTCGTGCAGCATACACCTCACCATTTCAACGATGGTGCGGTTCTTCCGTTCTGCCACCCCGTTTTGTTGGGGTGTGTAGGGTACGGTGAACTCTCTCTTGATCTCGTTCAAGCTGCAAAAATAATCAAAATCCTTACTGCGATACTCACCCCCATTATCGCACCTTAGCACTCTTATTTTATTCCCGGACTGATTTTCTGCCAGTGCCTTGTAAGCTTTGAAGCTCTCGAAAGTATGACTCTTGTTTTTGAGCAGACAGACCCTGATGGTCCTCGAATGATCATCTATGAAGGATACAAAGTACCTGGAGCCACCGATGGATGCTACATCCATCGGACCACATAGGTGAGAATGCACAAGCTCGAGTAGGTCAGTCGTTTGATCCGACGGATTTTTACACAATGGGAGTCTATGTTGCTTGCCATACACACAAGCTTCACACCTCTCTACACATTCCCTCAGATCGTAGTCATAATCTTCAAGCATGGTTTCTTTGGCCAACCTCTCCAGGCTCCTTCCTCCAACATGGCCCATCCGTTTGTGCCATAGATATTTTTGCATTTCGATTCCAGACTTATGTAGGCTGATGATCTCTCAATAGTCCCTCCTTGTAGTTGATACAATCCACTCGACCCCATCTTGAATCCTATCGCAATCACCTCCCCTTCATTCGTAATCATGCATCCCTATCTCTCGAAGGAAACTTCCATCCCTTTGTCTATGAGTGATCCGACCGAAGTCAGGTTCTTTGCCAGGTTCGGCAGATGAAGTACCTCTTGAATTATTAGCTCTCTCCCCTTTCCTAGCCAGACAGCTACTGATCCGATACCCACCACATCCACCTTGCTCCGGTCCCCCACCGTGATCTCCCTCTTCCCGATTACCAGCTCATATGTGATAAATCCCTTTCGTTCAAAAGTCATATGGGAGGTCGTTCCAGAGTCCATGTACCAACAGTTGTCGACCGAGTCTACCTCCTGCTGTTCCTCTCTGCTCAGTTTCACCACGCTTTTGCTCCTGTGATCAGACGATCCACTTGAGTCCTCACTCTGTTCTTTGATCAGAACCATCAGTCCATAGACTTTTGGTAGTTCTTCCACTTCTTCTTCCTCCTCAGCCAGATTTACCTGCAAAGTCTCCCCTTTCTTCTGATCCTCCTTTTACTTACGATAATCACGGATGAAGTGTCCAATCTGGTCACAATAAAAGCACCTCTTCTCGCTTTTCACTTTCTTGCCCTCGCTCCTAGATTTGCTCCCTTCCTGCCTTGCATTGTGTTGTTTTCCCTCCTTGATTTGCGCCTTCTTGAAACTGGATATCAGAGCCATCTCGTCTGCAGGCGGGTTCACTTTCCTTCTGGCTTCTTCTTGCAGCAACCTCCTCGTGACAAAATCAAGATCCAACCTTTCTACGAATCTGTCCAAAGTCATGACCAGAGGATCGTAGCTCGCAGGCAAGCTTGTGATTAGTGTGTACACGAGTTGCCTTTTGTCCAAAATTGCGCCTGCTGCCTCCATTTGCCTCCAGATGCTCTTAATCTTGTCAATGTGAGGTGACATTAGGTCGCCTTCCATCATCTTGAGCGCATTCAGCTGCCTGTGTAGTGTCAGTATGCTTGAGAAGCCTGCCGCCTTGTACATCTTCTTTAGCATTTCCCATACTCCCTTTGCTGTCTCTGTGTCCCGAACTTGCGAAACAGCCGTGTCTCCCAGCGCCATGCAGAGCACCATGTATGCTTTCGCCTCCTTATGGTTCACGATTTCAGCCTGGGCTGCACTCTTTGCACGCCCTTCTCCGTCAAGTTCAATTACCTCAGTTCCATCGATCACTCCCCAGAGCCACTTCTCTCTTAGTATGATCTTCAAGTTCCAGCTCCACGTCGAGTAATTCGAGCCATCCAACTCCTCTATCATTCTGAAGTCGAATCCGCTGTCTGCTACCATCTTCCAATGACGCTTCCTGATCCTTCGAAATCGCCTTTTTCTTTAACGTGACTACCTGCGCGTGTGATCTCCTCCAGCACAATCGATCGTCCTCAAAATGATTCTCGCTTTACACGTCCTACAGATCGTGGATCTACTGTGCGTGTGGGCCCATAACCATTGTGAGAGAACAATCGAGTTCCTGCAATAGATTACTTTACAAGTATGCTAGCAAGAACAGAATGAGAAAGATCACACAGAGCTTGCAATGATAAGATCATAAGTTACAGAAAGCCAAAAAACATTCTCAAGATCGCGTGCTTCATTTTCAAAAATAGGTCCTATACATACACGTCGCTACATCTACTTGCCAAGAAAGCTTAGCGTTTCAGGTTCACATGACAATAAAACGGTTTTAACTAACTATTCCTAGCTACTGCCGTTATGCTTCACCCTGAATTGTAATCTGCCTGTAATGGTTTCTATCAAAAACAGCTCTCAAGAGTCAGAAATCAGACTCCTGTAGTAAAATCGGGACTTCACAACTGTTCCATAAATCAACCATCAGGTTTCCAGATGCAGTGCAATCACTTTGGAGCAAGAGCAGTGCAACTGTCTCCGCGCTCCTGCTTGGTACACCACCTGCAATACCTCAACTGGGCCAGATTGGCATAACAACAGTAGGATCCCAAAGGCATGCTCTGTGCATTGCTTTGAAAAGACCAACACCAGCTTCACAACAACAGACACCGTGAGGGCATACATGCAGGCATTTGACTGCCCCTCAGGTGTTGTGCAAAAAATAACTCTATTGTTGCGAGAATATTTCCCATAACGGAGGTCGTCCCTGTGGATAGCAGGTCAACAAGAGCTCCGGTTGTTCCTGCCTCCACAGCCTTCTCCCTATTCCCTCTTCATGAACATATAAAACGTAGCAATTTCACCTATGCTTTGACAGCTCTTGGGGAAAGATCCTCCTTTAGCAGCCTCACCAATCCTTGCAAAAGGGCTGGAATTTTGTCAATCGTCTTCCTGAACTCTTCACAAGCCAAGCGACTCTTCAGCAACGCTGTTGCATTCAGCCCGATGGCGGTGCTCCCCCTTTGCAGGTGCCAGACGACCCAGGCAACTTTTTGAGGCTCAGTGACAACTGCTCTAGCTTCCCCGGTGCTCCTGCATAGAACGGCCAGAAGCCATAGCAATTCTTCGCAGACATAGCACTCTTCATGATCCTCTGACAACAACGATACAAGGAGAAGCGTTCCACCAGACTCCACAATGCATGACAACAACGATACAAGGAGAAGCGTTCCACACTCCACAATGCATGCTCTGTTTCCACGCGTTCCACATGCACCAATGACGCGTTCCATGCATTCCTTCCTACGCAACTCAGTCGTCACGTGTTTCTGGTTCGCAGGCAAACTACATGATTTTTGGCAAAATCTCTGTTATGCAAACAATAAGAACGATCATGATTTTCACGCATTCCTTGATTGTATATCATTTCTACTGCTCCCACAAAGGTGGAAACCTTGAATGTTAAGTCCAACTCAACCATTTCGCCTTTAATGTTAACTTTTTTTTGAAACTCCATTGACCAACCAACCTCAACACATAGTATTGCCTTTGCAAGGCAAGTCCAAAAAATCCCTTAATTCATTTTTCTTGATTTTTCTCGCTGCAACATCACCAAGCCTTGTGTGTTGTTTTTCTAGTGCAACACGTTTTTTTTTTCGCCCTTCAATTTTTTATACACCATTTGATTTTGCATGATGATTTCATAAAAGCAATAGTAAAATCCGCTTTCAAAACGGCTCCAACCTTGTCTCTTTTACTCCCTAATGGAGCTCTGCTGCAAAAATCCTACATGTATGTTTGGTATCAGTTCATTACTTAAACAAAAGCAAAGCATGCATGCAAGTCACTTTTTTGCCATTCACCAAATATGATTTGATGTTTTTCGCGCACACATGATCACTTACATGTCGGGGCTGAAAAAACAAAGCGTTTCTATTACCAAAGCTTTGCTAGCTTTCAGCCCTCAGTCTGACAAAAAGACACGAAGCAAAAATATTCGTGAACATCACAAAAAGACATGAAGTGAAAATGTTCGCGAACACCCTGACGAAGAGACACGAACGTGAAAAGTTCGTGAAAGAAAATTTTTTGTGATATAGCCGGAGAAAGTCAGACGACACGAAAGTCAAATGGCTCAAAGCGACACAAAAATCTTCGCGACACTTTTTGACCTTCACGTTCCAAAGGATCAGGAAGATCATGCAAGTACCAAGAAGTACAAAAATCCCTGATCTGATATGATGATGTCAACGAAGGAGTGTTAGGACGTGCCTAACCCACCTCTCTTGTAATCCGTGATTAGTTATAGATTGTTTAGTCTATCTAATCTGGTGTGCTACTCTGAATGTATAAGATACATACAGTAGGAGATAGATATACACAGAATACAGACTACAAAATAGAAGTCTGCCTGCAAGCGAGACATGATCCACAGAGATCCAAGAAATCTGCTAGTAAGCGAGACATTACTCGTGGGAGAACACTGCTTCTCTCATGCTAATGCGCTGTGTGGGTCTGTCATACAACGCTCGAAGTGGTTTTTCACATTAAAAAATGGCATCAATGGGTGGATTTTTGCTTGAAGCTAGTGAAAGGCTCACATCCATTAATTATGCTAATTGGATAGCTCGAATGGAGTCTTTGCTTGTACTCCATGATCTTTATGACATAGTACTCGAGGTGGAAGTAGAACCTCAAGGAGGAGTTGAATTGGTAAAGTACAAAAAGAGATGTAGAGTTGCATTACATTGCATAAAAATGAATGTAAGTAATGAACTTTTGAAGAAAATCCCATCTTGTACCACATCCAAAGAGGCATGGGGTTCATTAGAAGCAATTTATGGATCCAAGAATACTTCAAGGATACTCATGCTTAGGAATCAAATTCTTCAAAGCATGAAAGGAAGTAGTGAAAGTGCCCAAAATTATGTCTTTAGGATCAAATCTTTGAATAAGAAGTTGTCTTCTATAGATGATAAGATCAAAGATGATGAGTTAGTTCAAATCATTTTGAATGGATTAGGAGATGATTATTCTAGTCTTGTTCAAACCTCTGCTATTCAAGATTCACTTCCTAGTATTGAAAAACTTCAAAGTGTGCTTGTGAGTGAGGAGAGTAGAATGCTTCATATCAAAAGTAGGATGAGTTCCTTATCTTTGAATAATGGTGATGAAAAAGCTAACTTTTCCTTGAAAGGAGTCAATACATGCAAAGTCCATTAATATGTCATTGGAAAAGTGCAAAAAGGGTGTTAAGGTACATCTCGACTACAAAAGACTTTGGCATAGTTTATGAAAGGACTAATATTCGTTTAAGAGCATATTCGGACTCAAGTTTTGCAGGTGACAAGATGGACAAAAGATCCATAAGTGCATTTGCTACATTCTTATGTGGAGGAGCTATATCTTGGCTTTTCAAAAAGCAAGATACCATCTCTCTTTCATCAACAAAATCCGAGTATAAAGCTATGACAACAACAACAAAGGAGGTTATTTGGCTTAAAAGGCTTCTGGAGGAGCTCCATGTGATCAAGGATGAAGACATTCCATGCATACATTGTGATAATCAAGCAGCTCAACAACTTACAAACAATCCAATCCTCCATGCTCGAACAAAGCACATTGAGATTTCACATCATTTTGTGAGGGAGAAAGTGCAAGCAAAGGAGATCAAGCTTATTCATGTTTCATCATTAGATTGCATTGCTGATATACTCACCAAGGCATTGATGCTCATGCTAACATTGTTCAAAGTCTTGCTATTCAAAGGACTTTACCAAGTTTGATTGATCTTCAAGAGATCTGGATCAATGAAGAATATATGCTTCAAGCAAGAGGTAGATCTTCATCAACATCTCAAGTTGGAGAAGAGGCTATGTTCATCAAGGGCAAAAGCAAAAGTAAGTGGTCTAAAGGGCAAGATCAAGTGGATTCTTCTTCAAATGGCAAAAAGAAGAATAGATCAAAGCTCGAGTGCTTCTATTGTGGCATCAAAGGACACTTTGCAAGTGAGTGCTACAAGAAGAAGAGAGATCAACGAGACAAGCAAGGTAATCTTACTCTTGATGAGGATGGTTTGGATGTTCAAGATGCAAATGATGATGCTTTTGTGATGTCTTCGTGTATGCTTGCTAATGATGGAGATCTAGATCCACGGTGGATTGATAGTGGAGCAAGTTCACACATGACTTTTCAAAAAGAGTGCTTCACTTCTTTGTTGGAATATGGAGATGACAAGAGGCTGATCTACACAGCCAATGATCGTGAGTGTGCAATCAAAGGGATTGGCACAATTCCTATTTCTCTCTCTACAAATAGGAATGTTCATTGTGTCTTGCTTATTCCGTCTATTACCAAGAATCTGCTTAGTGTGAGTCAATTGCTAAGTAAAGGCCTCAAAGTTGAGTTTCAAGGACACATATCCATGTTGTCTAAAAGCATCTGAGCTAGAACCCTAATTTTGGAAAAGGGTGTTTATACTAATAGCAAGTTTTCGATAAACCTTAAATTAAATGGTTTGTAAAAGCCAAGTAGTTTTGTTTCACTAGTTCAAAAACGTAGACTTAGTGTTCTTATGAAGCTGAGGAAGAATCATTCCTTAAACGTACTAAGTTCAGAAAAGGATATATCCTCTTTTCTCTACTAGCTTGTCTCGGAATGTTCCACAACTTTTATGGCTTATGCATAAACGAAGATCATTCATAAGGCTTACCTGGATGAGTGTCAACGTATTACCTTGAATGATGCCATGCTATTCCCACGGTGTATATATTATCTTTTTGATAGTCAGTACATTACGCCCTCATTATTAACATTAAAAAATCCTAACTTCGAGTCCTTACAAAAGAACATAAGATATTGCTAGCACTTAAATTATATTAACTTTTCATCCATCGAAGCCAAAGCCTCAAGTATTTGTGTTTAGATTTTTCATCAAAGTATGGTCCGATATCATACCTGTATTGATTCCTGTCAAACTATGGTTCGAAGGTGAATCAAAACAGAAGGAGGTTTCAACCGTAAGCAAGAATAAAAAAGAGGTTGTTCTTCAAAGTTGAATGCTACACAAATAATGGAGCAATGAAGGCTTAAAGCAAACGTTATGTTATTTAACTAAGAATGATGATTTGACGACTTATCTATGATGACCTTAGTTTTATGGAAAAGACAAGCACAAATGCTATCAAAAAATTGGCATAACTATCCCTACAGTCCACCGTTAGACAATTGGTAGCAAAAACTGTTGTTTTTGTGCTCAACGCTGGCCTATCATTATTGAATCTACTATACTATTTCTTGCCTATTAAATATTTGTTTGCGCTCTTGTATAAAAGCCACTTTCCTTCTAATACTCATTAGCTTTTACTAGCTCCTCTCTAGCCTTTACTTGTTAAAACTTGAACAATTTTTTTTTGTAATTTGAAAAACATGACTTCTAGCTTTTAGGGAAAAGAGCTTTACCAATAAAGCTCTTGGTTTTCCTTCCACTTGCTGGCCAAGGCAAATAAATTCTTTTACTTTATAAAGCCCATGATTTCATAGAGAAATTTGGAAATGATTTTTCCAATTCAAGAACACTTGTAGGAATGATATCGCAGGCAGTGACCAACAATCATATCCGAGATCCATCTGTTGATTTTGTTCGTGATTAATATTTTCGTTTAAGTGGTATTAGACCTCTACTGCTATCAATAGTAGTCAAAGTCCTAAATTTCCTGAATCCAATCTACAAATAACTCAAATGTTTGTTATAAGATTCCCTTCTTCTTGTTTTGATAATGATGAAACTTCTTTGAAAATTATGCTAGTTAATACCAACAATTACATTCGATGAGTCTCTAACTTTATATATCCAAGATATAATTTCTTCCGCAAATTTAGTGACCTCTACCTGAATATTGATTTTGTAATTTGTCATTGAACACATGTTCAAGACTCAAAAAGGCATTTCCTCCATCTTCATTGCACAATCTTGTCAAGTTTAATTTACTTCTTATAAGGTCTATAGCCTTAAAATCCATACATCTCGTCCCATATTGTGACATGACCTTCATGAACATTAATGGGATTTAGAAGCATTCGAGTTTCACCTTCAGTAACAACTCGAGTGACATGTCTTCTACACAACTCTTCACATTGAGCTACGTATTAGTGATTATAACCCTCTCCATGGATCTAGAGCATAATATAATCAATACTCGAACCATAATCATCATTTCTAAATCATTATCTCCTTTAACTAGTTCTTTGATCATGTGAACAATAAACATATGACGCCTGTTTGGTTATCGAAATCTTTCTAAAGTTGATGAGTTACAAGCACACTCAAAAATATAGGCTGAAACAAGCTGATATTTGATTCTAATCTAATGCAAAAATGATATTCAAAGTTGTCTTGCTTTATAGAAAGATGCCAAATATGGTTGAGCACTTGGTAGTTTTTAAAGTCTTGATTAAACTTCTCTCAAAGATGATGTAGCGTAGTCAAGTAAAGCTCACTGTAGCAAAGCTTCTGCATTAGAGTCAGTCACCGAGCAGTGAAAAGATGTCAAAATCAACTCATAATGTTGCAAAATTGCCCAAATGTGACTTGTACCAGACCACCAATAAAATAGTGCAAATATAATGCCCAAAGAAATTGACATATATCCACTAAGTGTTGCACAAGTGATGTATGGACAACAATGAGGTAGGTTGGAATGTAATCCGTTAATACAACTTATTAGAAGCAATTAAGTTCAAACCAAGCCACTGCACATATAAAAGAGATCTCACAGCTGTCCCATAACTTTCAATCAATCTTGCAAAACCTTCACCCATATTTGCAGGTAGAAATGAACTCAACTTTTTACTGGTGACCATAGCATATTTTGCAGCTAAGTCTTTTCGATGATTAAAGATCACCTAGTCTTTGGTGATCAAGGCAATGGCTTCCCCACCCCTTGGTCCTTCCAATTTTTTGACCAAAGCCTTCAAATTAAATCCTTATCAAGATTTGCAAAGCTTAAAAATGGACATACAATGAACTTCAAATGAAAAACAGAAGCATACTGAGATTCAACTCTACTTTGAATGCATCAAAACGTAAAAGCAAACTGCGCTATAAACTTAGCACCCTGCAGAACAAATCTTAAAGATCCACTTTAGAGGCAATTGGGGTTCATAAGCTCATTATACGAATAACAGTAGTGAGCTACTAGTTCAGTTATGAAAGTTAGTTGTAAGTTGCAAATCGTTGTCGTATTCTACTGATGCTACTAGATTGTGAACTTATCATATACTTAATTTCTCCTCTTCAATTAAGATACACACAGATGCAGGGTACATTATTGAAGAAAACATCTCTGTAAACTGGTATGTGAACCTCCTAGGACACTAGAAATGAGGACAGAAAATCCCCTTATTTCAAGGATACAAGTCACTGAGCCATTAGAAAAGAAGAGAGTGCATCTCTTTATGTCCAGTGCAAGAAACGTGTGCCACTAACAAGTTCCCAAGCTGGTCCTTTCATGAACTAAACATAAAGGAGAGTTAGCATACATTTCTTCTAAAAGTAATATCAATGTATGCAAGTCTGATCCTACATTGCATAATAATCGAGCATGCAATCTATGCAAAATAGCCATAGGAACAGAATTAATTTAACTTCAACAGACCACAGAGAAAGTAGTGAATTCCAAGTATTAAAGATGGTACACTTGATCGACAACCACCTGGTGGCGATGGTGGTGCTGGTGGTGGATACCTGTCCAACGACAGCTTCCTTCTGCTGCCTCTTGATGTAGACCATTAAATTAAAAGAGCCCTAAAAAATGCATAACCTTTATAACTTAATTGCAAGGTCCAAAAATGGTACATGCATGGGCCAAGGATGGCTCTACTAATTCATGATATTTCTCTCAGCATGTATGATCCTGCAATCTACATTAAATAGTTATGGGAACCTCAATGTTTATAAATGACCACGTAGAAAATAGTGGTCCAAGTAATAAAAAGGGGAGAAGACCTGAACAGCTCTGTAGAAAAGGGAGAGCTGGCCCACGCCACTGCATGCTGGTCTATTGGATACATCCCAGCCACTGCTTCCTTTTATGAAGCGTTCACAAAGCCTGGCTGACGCAGTGGACTTTTAGGTCATCTTTGATCTGCAGGGAACAGCCAGTTTGAAGGTTGGCTTTCCACGAGCCCATAGAGTGCATGGAGCCACTTTGCAGGCAAGAACAATCCATCTCAGGGTAAAGGCGGAGAAATCAAAGCCTACTTGCCACATGAAACGAGCAAGAGAAAAATTAATTGTATACGTAACCTGTTTTATTGACCTGGATTTTATCTACCCAGTTGTTTCATAATTGAATATATTTTTTCTCGGTAGAGTGAATTGGCTGCCAGAAATGAGTCGAGCAGGAATAAGAGATCCATCACTCTTGGAACAGATTTGATTGGTCATTTATTGAGAAACAAATCAGGATCTTTAAATAAGGAACCTAACTCAATATCAGAAAGAAGTGTTTGCCACCTTCAACATTAGCCCACAGTAAGAGAAAAGGAGCAATTAATCTTGGTTCTTTGTATATGCAACAAGTCCTGTGACCATTTAACTTTGTGAAGGAGCAAGATGTTTTACATGAAGCCTGCCCACTATTCTTAATCAAACAGTAGTTGCAACTGTAAAAATTAGCCTCACTGAAAAAAAAGATTTGCAACCTAGATCACTAGATCTTTACTACATGCCTTCTGGATGGCGTCTTTCACAAGTTTTACCTCAAGCCCCATTATTCAAGAGAAGATCATTGAATTGTTTTCTACAATGTACCTAGTTGCCCATACCATAGCATAGTGATCATATGATTGAATTTAGCAATGGAACAATTTCAAAACATGCTGATCTCCTGATACAAATGAGAGGGAGCCCCCTTAAAAGCCCTCTTACAGAAAGGAACTTAATCACACAAGATTCTACAAAGGAACCACGACACTGATCACAAAAGCTACCAAAACATTAGAGATCGGGTCCTCAAGTCTCTACACCTACTGTAGAGATTTCAATATCTCACCTCTGTGGAAGGGTTTAAGACCCACTTCTCGAACTCATGCAGCTACCAGAAGATCACCTCATTAAAATTGTCATTCGGTTCCCCCTTTTAAGCTTAAGTGACCAAGTTGGGCACAAAACCATTTAAGTAGTATTTGGAAATCCAACTGCACTTTGAGTACGGCCCCAAGTGCAGTGCATCATAAGCTATGAAGCCCAAAGTGCCAGTAGATCACAAACCTAATTGCACTTCTAATACAAAAAGATTCTTACTATGGCATTGATAAGAAGCAAATAAATAGATTGATAATCTAGGCCCTAGGGTAAGTCCAAGGAACTTTCTCAAGAGTTCATGCACAAGGTACTATGTTTAGCATCCTCTAGTAGCTGAGAAATATTCACTGTGAACAATCTAAGTGTACTGATTGCTTTGTGCTCTATCTGTTTTCCAAAGAAACAGACCGTTTGTGCAAGGAACAAACATGCAAAGATAATAAACATAATACATCCAAACCACATGTAGAATCACGTCCATGAAAAATTGTACAAGTATTTTATAGCACAACAATTCATCGCTCCAGCAGCTTGCTAAAAGCACCAACATGTAAAGTGACATTCACCTGATGAATGCTCATATCTATGAAACAGAAAACTTGCAAACTACCATAATATATTAACATCCGAAATGGAGATATTTAGGGTGATGAAAATATAGGAAACAAAAAGTATGCAAAGAACCATAATTGATTATTAACATCGAGAATGTAGACATTTGGGGTGAGAAAAATATTTACTAGTGTCCATATTTTACATGAAAAAAAAAAATGTTCCAGAACAGTCCACTGTACATATTTACAAAAGTAGATCACTGACATAAAAAATTATTTTGCTTCTCCTCTTCTATGTCGATATGATGAGACAAGAGACAAAATTCATCTGAGTAGCATGTGGCTGAAGGCTTAAATCAACCAGGTTAATTATTGATAAGTTCCTTCTCCCTCCATGGATCAGACTGTCAAGGCTGCAATAAAGATCAGCACTTTATCAGAAAAACCTCCAAAATTGCAATTTTGCATCTACTTCAAAAAATAACTATCACACACACCTTAGAAGCCCGTTCCGAGCCAAAAAGGGTCGGAACCGTACGTTCTGGAACATATCACAAAGAGTTAATGTATATTTAAAAAAAATTGATATACGACCCTGCTGGCCCGCAACTTCAGCATTTCACAGATAGCGAGCAGCGAAAGTGCGCCTACACGCATTTTGGGGATGAGCTGAGGGGTGTAAGTTTTTTCCGCATCGTCTTTTCTGAAGTTTTTTCGTTTGATGGGCATAGAATGGGCCTTAGAAACCCATTCCGAGCAAAATGGGTCGGAATGTTCCGTTCCACCCGTTCCGTATGTTCCGAAACATACTGGCTCGGAACGAGTTAGTGTAAGTTAAAAAAAAATGATAAACAACCCTGCTCGCCCGCGCATTAGCGAGCTTAATTAATGGCTGATCGTTAACGGGCAACTAAGGAGTGTTCATAGTTAATGGGCAACTAATCGTTTTGCAGTTGACAGCAAGCTTGTGAGTGTGTGTTCATAATTAACGGGTAACTAATTCCACAACAGCTGATCATTTTGTCGCTGTATTGTTGCGGATGGATACATTTCTCAAAGCTGGGTCAGAACTGTTATATGCTCTTGCAGTCTCATCTGTGTGCAAGGACGTGTTGATATTTTAGAAAGTTTATAGATAAAAACATCATACAGGATAGCATCTTTCAGGCACATCCATAACTCAGCAGAGCGCAAGTAAAATGCTGAATGACCAATTTTTTTCCTTTTCCTAAGCATGTACTAACAAGAACATGAACAGAAATGTAGCTCCGAAACATATTTACGTTAGATGCTCCACCGTAATTTGCTCAAAGCTGGGTCCGAACGGACCCTTTGCAAACATTTACGTTTTTTTTAAAAAAATTTTGCCCACGTTCCGGAACGGGCAAGGAATGGGCGTTTGTACATTTAGTTTCTTTCAGCATGTATACAAGTGTGTGAACCCATTCATTTTTGCTTTTGTCAAGTTCTTGTAGGCTAGAGTTAAGGTTTTTTTTTAGACATTCTTTTAGGGTTTCAGAAAATCTGCAGGGTTCTGTGTTTGTTGTTTGTTGTTTAGTGTTTTTTGTTTTGTTGTTTTGTATTTTGTATTTTGCTTTTCGAGTTTAGTGGTCAAGTTGCTAGGGGTCGTCGAGATTTAGAGTTTGCAGTTTTTTTTTTTTGGGTTTCTTTTAGTTTCTGGTTTAGGGTTCGTCATGCATAGGCCGTCATGTTGGGATGAGGTGCAGCTTTTACAGGATGAGGATGGTAGGTATGGGGGGACTGGTGCTAAGCATTGGAAATGTCCCTTCTGCCAGTCTGATTACTCCAGCACACTCACTAGAGAGAGGGCTCACCTTGTCGGTTCATCAGAGGGGGCCTCAATTGGCATACGAGGTCGCCCCATGGTTCCAGAGGCGGAGCGGCATCGTATGATTGAGACTTACTCGCGGTCAGGCACTGCAGTTCCTATAGCTCCCACACCTGCTGTTGCACCAACTGTTAGTCAGGGCCCCTCCTCTAGCCATCAGCCACTAGTGGACCCTCGAGCATTCTTGAGAGGATGAAGCAGGCAGGTGCTGCTGCATTTGCTTCCACTAACCGACATCTACGACACCTCCTATCACATCCACCACACCTCTCACCACATCGGAGCATCTTGAGGGACCTTATGCTACACCTAATAGACCTTCCACACCTTCTGCAGCTGACAAGCCTAGCACATCAGGGCCACCTCCGGCCGTGCCCTCATCTATTGGTAGTGTCCCACTTTCGTCAGACGCAGAGCCCGTTGCCGATGTTCGAGCAGCATCCCCACCACCTCGTCCACCTCGAGGCAGATCCACCTCACGCTCCACCCTGCCTCAGAGCACCATTCGTCAATCCTTTCGACGGGGCAATGATGAGGTAGTTGACATGGCATTGGTAGACATGTCCCATGGCTTGAACCTACCATTTGCTATGGCGAACACCCACCTATTTAGAGATGTCGTTGCTGCTGTGACTGCATGTACCCCTGCCTATAGGCCCCCAACCACTAAGGCCCTTCACACCCGCACCCCTTAGGGCAACATACGATCGTGTTGATACACAATTGCAGCAGCTTAGGTTAGGCTGGGAGGTTTTTGGCTGCTCCATCGTAGATGGATGGACGGACATGCGGAGTAGGCCAATCGTCAACATCTTGATTTTCAGTTGCATGGGCACCATGTTCTAGAAGGCAGTTGACTCCTCTCGTGGGGGTGCCATCCAGGATGGGCGCTATATATTTGAGCAGATTGATGGAGGCATACAGCATATCAGCCCCGCTCATGTGGTGCAGGTTGTCACAAACAATGCATCCAACTGCTTTGAGATGGGGAAGATTTTGACAGCTACTTACCCCCACATTGTCTGGACGCCCTGTGCAGCCCACTCCATTGACCTGATGTTCAAGGAGATTTCACATCTCGATTGGGTCACTGCTATCACATCTAGAGCCATGACTCTAGTGAACTTTGTCAGATGAAAGCGTTGACACTTGGCCATGTTTCACATGCACAGTAGCTGGGACCTACAGAAGACTGCTTCCACCAGATTTGGATATCATGTATTGGTGCTTGAGCGCTTGCTTAAGTGTCGTGAGTCACTGCATAGGATGGCCACATCTATGGATTTCATTCCTTGGGACCAGAGCCGGGGACCTGATGGTGTGGCCTTCATTGCTATAGTTTTTACCATGGACTTTTGGCGTGATGCAGATCAGCTTGTCACTGTGTTGAGACCCCATGTATGCGGTTCTTCGGCTGGTGGATCGAGAGGGCAGTACCATGGGGTTGTTGTACGAGTTCATGGACCGCATCGGTGAGGCTTTGCAGCAGCCACTTCTTCTAGAGGCTAGGTATGTATGTCACTTCAATTCAACACTATATTCAGGAATTTTCATTTCATTGTATGACCTCATGGCTGTTGATGATCGTTTATGGTTTATTGCTTGAACATTTTTTGCTTGTAGGATGGAGCAGCTCAGATCCATATGGATACGGCGGTGGGATAAGTTCCATCGACCCATTCACACAGTGGCTCACCTACTACACCCGTTATGGCAGTCCCCTAGCTAGCTACAAGACGAGGAGCTATCAGCTGATTGGGACACATATGTGTCGCGGATCTACCCAAGACAGGGGCAGCTATACGAGTTGGAGGTTCAGTATAGCAGGTACAAGAGCTAGTTGGGAGCATTCTCGAGGGAGTTGGCGGAGAAGAGAGATAGCAGACTTCGGGCAATTACATGGTGGGATATTTTTGGGGACCTCACCCCGGTTTGGATGAGGATTGCGCTTCGTGTCCTCTCACGGGTATCTACCATACTTTTTTTCTTTTGTTCATCGTTGTCTTCTTTTCAGTCGTATGTGGTGTTTTCGAGAAAGGTTCTTACTTACTTGTATTGTGCATATTGTTTCTAGGATTGCTCGGCATCGGCATGTGAGAGAAACTAGAGCACCTGGGCGCTTGTTCACACGAAAAAGCGCAACAGGCTATCAGTGGAGCGACACGAGAGGTTGGTGTTTTGCAACACCAACAACAGGTTACTTCGTCACGTCGGGGGTAGTTCTCTTTCCATCTTGGAGGTGAACCCAGATGATTGGGTGATGTTTCCTGAGGATGGAACAAAGCCCCGCTGTACAGGAGGAGGATAACAAGGCAAAGATTTACGAGGATATCCAGGATGAGGCAGTCCGGCATAGACCAGTTACTAGACGGCCCCCACTAGCAGAGTTGCATCCGACCATGATGCTCTCGATGACACACCCCTTTCAAAGTCCACTATGCCTACTCGGGTAATGAAAATCTTTTGTTTCAAGTTATGAGATTACAAATTAAATTTTTGTTTTGCTTATGGGTTCTCTAAATGTGTTGGCTTTGTGGATGTATTGACATTGTGTCCTCGATGTGTAGGACCAACATGCGCGCCCCCTTTGTTCGTTTGTAATTGTTCTTATTGACAGGAATTGGATTCCCGGAAGGTATAGTATTGATATCAAAAGTAGCTATCTTCACAATTGCAGTGTAGTATTCTCAAATTGATTCTAGTCCATTCCCAACACTCCTAGTTAATTACAAATACTTGTAGTTAATTTTCTGATTTTTGGGGCAATGTTGCATGTTTTAAAAATTAAATCCTTTGTATAAAAAATACGTTTTTTTTTCAAGGCCACGTTCCGGAACGGAACACGTTTTGGAACGCGTTCCAAAATGCGTTCCATTCCGAAACGGGCAAACTAAGACACACACACATACATACATATATATATATATAAAAGGTCGCGAGACTTGAATGCATACGCGCGTTCAAAGGTGGACACGTTACGCGCGTTCTGGGGTGGACACGTTTTTTTTAAAAAAAAAATTAGTGTATTTTAGTTTTTAAAAAAAAAAGGACGCGTCCGCATATACATGCACGTACACATACATGTGCAGGTACATACACATATACACATATACACACACACACATACACACATATATACACAGGCATGTACACATCCTCCATACACATACACATCCATGCACACATACGCATACACATCCATATACCCGTACATATGCACACATACACATATATACACACACACATATACAAATACATATACATTTACATGTACACACACATACACATACACATAGACAAACACATACACTCATACACATACATAACATATACACATGCGTACACATATACACGTACATACACACACATACACATGAACATACACATACACATGGACATATACATACACCTACATATATACATACACATATAGATTCATACATACACATACAAATACATACATACACATACACATACAAACACGTACAGCTACATACACACACACACATACACACAAATACATATAAATCATAGTTGCACTACGTTTCTAGAAATGCGTTTCTGGATTTTGGTAGCGTTTCTCAGAAACGGGTTTTTTTTTTAACGGCCAATATGGGTATCATACTAAAGCCTAAATTATTTTTATGTATGTTGCCGAACAATTCTGATACAATTCAGTCAAGTTTAGGTGCATTAATCCATGTTGGATTCTGTCAAGGATAAAAATTCAGAACTAACATCTAGCCTGTTCGTAACAATCACAGATGGTTCCGGTGGGACAGAGACAGAGTACCTCGCTTTTTGCTTTGGGGGACGTCGCCCCCTGATCCCCCCGCCAGGGGTGGGCTAGGTGGCTGTCGTCGGCCCCCCCCTAGACCCCCCTTGCACCCCCCTGTAGATAAAAATGGGGGTCCAAATGCGCACCGATAAGGGCCCAATATTTATGCCTCTGAATCATTCTTAAGTTAATAAGTTGATTTTTCATCAGAAAGACTCATTAACCTGCAAGTTATCATTCTCGAACAATACTCGATCATATGTCTACGGTCACTGACTGGTTTAAGTGCACTAGATAAATCCAATACCCAGAAATAAATTCAACAAGATTAATCGTGCACATATAAGAATAATTTGACTACGATCTATGTTCCATACCACCAATACTCTCTCTAGGGAGATCCTTACCCCCTTGATCTGATTTTTGTAGCTATCCTATAACCCTTAATAGGAAAATGTCCTTTACAACCAAAGATTGGAGAATCCATTTATTTGGATGTCTTGCATTCCTTTTCGATTGGATATACATATTCCACACATGACTTAGTGTTTTGAATAGAAGGACCAAACATGGTTCACCATCACATTATTAACTCCTACTGCTGTTGCGCCGGCGCCTCAAAGGGCGTTGGGACTTGAGCGGTTTCCCCAACACACGCTTAAGTCTAACATTCATCCATCATGCACTTATGTAAAAGCCAACTCAGAAACGTAACAAGCTTAACCATTCCGACTTAAGAAAACTGGAATCCCAACCAACCCGAAAGCCAACTCAGAATCCGTCCCCAAAAGGTAACCAAAGGCAAAGACAAGCCACACATGAAACCCAAGGCATAGTGGTCGCCAAACTGACCAATTGGCATAGCGGCAAGCCCCATGTCGATGACAGGGACCCTTAGGCGCCAGCGACGGAAAAAGGTTGTAGTAAGGGTCCTTCCACTTGGACCAGTCCCGGAGGCGAAACCGAAATGGTAATCATCCCCAAGGATCAACTTTATTAGATTTGGAAGAGGTTACATTCATACATAGACTGACCGGTCTCGGGGCCACCAACACGTGCTGGGCATTGTGCCTGGCTCGTGCTGGTAGAGGGAGTTGAGACCTGGCGACTGGATTCCTAGTGCTGGTTGAGCTGCCCAAGTTTCTGTGTGCCGGACTCCCCCTATAGTTCTGCTGTGATTCGGCGCACCCCCTCTGGTTTGAAACATAGTGCTTTCTGGTAAAGCACGCTTTTTAGGACTTAGTTTTTATTTTGCTGATTAAGCCTAGCAAGCCTGGCAGAATCAGTCTGGCTCCCAGACATGGGTCCCGGGAGCCGTCCCGGTGGCAGAATCAACTTGCTTCCTGACTAGGCCATGACTCGAGCTCCAGAGCTAGCTCATGACTTGTGACTACTTGACTGGCTCACCACAGGTCGGAGGCTCAGTCCTTGACGTTCTAACTTGCTCTGGGACCTTAGGGAGTGTCACCCCTTAGAGTCTTACAGGGCACGCTGGGTGCACCTGAGTCAGCTTTACAACATCCTCCCCTCGTTTGAAAAAGCTGATGTCCTCATCAGGGCCAAACTAGACCTAGGACGTATGGCACGGGCTTAATTCACCGGCCTTCACAACTTTGAATTAAAAAATACATTGGCAATAGCACAGGAAAAGTGTAGATAAAGTTCACTTACGTAAAACCTGTGTAAAGCTGCAAGTGATTTATTGACAAACTTACGAAAGATACCGGAAAGTTCCTTGAACTTCAGAATGGCCATGAATGTTTATGTAAGAGGCATGCCGCCAGGTAGTGCTTTGTGTGCCGATCTGGGAAAACGGCTATTGCGTTGGTTCTTCTGCAGATAATCTGCTAGTACTTCAGGGGCTCCCTCCTTAAGTTTGTCTTCGTACTCCCAAGAAGCCTCAATAAGTGGAGCCCGTAGCCACTTCACTAGATATTCACGTTGAACGCCAGTTCGCTTTCTATGTGTCAATATTTGTTCTAGTACAAGCTGCCTCTTCGTATCATCAAGTGTCGTTGGTGGGTGACGGAGTTCGTGTTGCCGATCAAATCGCTCATCTGGTTTGTACCGTTTGAGTATTGAGATATGATACACATTGTGTATATCCAAGCTGGATGGCAGCGCTAATCGGTAAGCCACTGGGTTGATCTTCTTGGTGACATAATATGGTCCCGCATAAGGTCGAGCGAACTTATGAGAAAAACCTTTTGGTAACGCAATGTTCTTTGTGTTCAGCCATACTTGATCACCTTCCTCAAATTCCAGTTCTCGTCGATGTGGGTTTACGTCAGCTGCCATACTCCTTTGTGACTGCTCTAAAAATGACTTCACCTCTGTCAGCTTTGTGTGCCACTCATTGATGAATTCCTCCACAGTGGGTACTGGTGTTTCCTGCACGCCTGTAAGAAAAGAGCTTGGAACAATCGGTAGCCGACCATTGCTTATCTCGAAGGGTGCCCTTCCAGTAGATCTGTTCACTTGGTTGTTATGTGCAAACTCGAGAATATCCAAGTAGTCGACCCAATCGGATTGGTCCCAAGCGACATAATTTCGTAAATATTGTTCAATCTGTCGATTGACTCGCTCCGTTTGCCCATCTGTCTGAGGGTGATATGCAGTGTTGAAATTCAGTCCGGTTCCCACGAGGCGAAATAGACAAGTCCAAAACTTTCCGACGAACTTGGTGTCTCGGTCAGAAATAATCGTTCTAGGCAGGCCATGGTATTTGAAGACACATTTGAGAAATAACCTTGCCACTTCTTCAGCTGTCATTGAACTTTTAGTTGGTACTAGATGAACTTGCTTTGAAAAGCGGTCAACCACCACATAAATTGAGTCGAAGCCTTGGCACCATGGTAGTTGAACAATAAAATCCATGCTCATCGAATCCCATGGGTATGCTGGTACCGGTAATGGTTGGAGTAGTCCAGCTGGAGCTAGCGTTTCCACCTTCACTTGTTGACATGTCGGGCATGTTTGCACATAGGATTCAACGTCTGCCCACATACCTGGCCGATAGAAGCCTCTTTTGAGAAGTTCATACATGCGATTCACCCCTGGATGTCCGGCGGCTAGTACGTCATGATGTTCTCGCAAGACTTTCTTCCTCAGGTTGATGTTGTCTGGGACATATACTCTGCGTTGTTTATAAACAACCATTTGATCTTTCCAAGTGAAATGTTTATGAGGCTTTCCCAGCTGGAATTCGATCATTAAGTCCTTCAACAACGCATCTGCACGATAATTCTCCCTGATTTCTTGGAGTAGGCCAGTCACCTGAGTTGTCAGTGTTGCCATCAAGTGTTCATGTCTACTTAGTGCGTCCGCCACCACATTGTTCTTTCCCGCCGTGTGTACAATGTCTATATTGAATTTTGAGAGAAAGTTTTGCCATCGCATTTGCTTTGGCGTGAGCATACCTTGGGATGAGAAGTACTTGAGTGATACATTATCAGTGAACGCCTTAAAGGGTTTTCCTGCCACATAATGCCTCCAATGCTCCACTGCTTGAACTACTGCGACCATTTCTTTTTCATGAGTTGGCCATCGTCGCTCTACGTCACTCAATTTCTTTGAAAAATATGCAACAGGTTTTCCGTCTTGCATCAACACGGCCCCAATAGCAAAGTTCGACGCGTCTATATGTATTTCAAAAGGTTTGCTAAAGTCCGGTAAGGCAAGGATGGGTTCTTGAGTGATCCGTCGTTTTAGTTCTTGGAACGCTGCTTCACATTCCGGTGTCCATGTCATCTTCAGATGTGTCTTGGTCTGCTCCAACAGTGGTGCCACAATTTTGCTAAATGCCTCAATGAATCTCCTGTAAAAGTTACATAAGCCCACAACGGATTTGATGCCATGAACAGTTTTAGGTGCTAGCCAATCCAAGATAGCCTTGATCTTCTTAGGATCCATTCGAATCCGTCCGTGGCCCATAACATGTGCAAGGAAGTCAACTTCCTCCACCACAAACTCACATTTCTCTCTTTTCGCGAACAAGCAGTTCCTCCTCAGTCGTTGGAGAACTGTCCTTAAATGTTTAATGTGATCTTTAAGGTTCCGGCTAAATACTAATATGTCATCGATGTACACAATGACAAATTCATCCAGACAATCTTGAAAGATATTGTTCATCAACGTGCAAAAAGTGGCTGGTGCGTTTGTTAGACCGAATGGCATCACCAGGAACTCGTGACTCACGTACCGCGTTCGAAACGCCGTTTTGTGCTCATCACCTTTAGCTATTCGAATTTGATGATATCCAGATCTGAGATCTATTCGGCTAAAGTATTTGGCATGTTTGAGTTGGTCGAATAGGTCATCAATTCTAGGCATGGGGTACTTGTTCTTGATGGTACTCTTGTTAAGCATGCGATAATCCACACACATTCGAAGAGTTTTGTCCGCCTTTTCCACGAACAACACTGGGGCTCCAAAAGGTGAAGCGCTAGGTCTAATAAAACCTTTGTCTATCAATTCACCAAGTTGTCGTTTCAGTTTTGCCAACTCCTCTTGTGACATTCTGTAGAGTGCTCGTGAAGTTGGCTCTGTTCCTGGTACCAACTCAATTTTATGGTCCACTGGTCTTCGAGGAGGTAGCTTAGCTGGGAGTTCCTCCGGGAACACATCGCTAAATTCTTCTAGCAGATCTGCCACTTCTTTTGGCAAGTTTTCTTGTCGCACGCTTTTCCCTTCTGGGACTTCTCGGCAGATGCAAAGAAAGCACTTTGACCTTTTCCCTTTCGCCATTCTTTTCATCGCTAATGCTGCAACCAGATTTTGTTCAATATCGGTATCCTTAGCATTTCCTCCGGGCAGGGCTTTTGTCACGCATATTTGTCCCTTGTAATCCAAGAGGACCAAGTTTGAGCTCCTACCCAAAACTGCGATACAATGTTCATTTAACCAAGGGAGGCCCAAAATCACATCGAAGGCATCCATCTCTAAAATCACAAAGCTAAGTTTAGCCTTCCATCTTCCAATCTGCACCGGGATGTTCAATGTCGCTTTGTCTGCATCTAGTGCTCCCTTCGCTGTTTCTACCTTGAGAGTAGATGTAACATTCCTGGTCGGCAAGCTGAATTGTTCCACTACGCTCCTTGAGATATAGTTATGTGAAGCTTCGGAGTCGATCATGAAATCTGACTTCCTCCCCGCGATCTTTCCTGATAAGAATAACAATCTTGAACCAGTCTTGGGGGTTGACCCATGGAAGTTCCTTTCCATACTTGTGTGTCGTCCACTCATAAATGTAAGCTCCTCTCACAACTCCCAACTAGATCAGATCACCTGGATCAAAACAAGTAGTCAGGGATAATTCAGGTCCAGGCAAGCACACCACAAACAAACATACCAACCAAAGCTAAACAGAGGATCCCTCTCAAGTCACATTCCCCTTGAGACCGGACGTAGGACCTTTGCCTAGCCGCGCCCACACAAATCTATCACAAAATTAGCCCACGGGGAAACATCCATCCAACCATCCGTGCTTTCACCATTAAGCAGCACATTGCCTCAGTCACGCCCCACCACTTTTTGGTCGATAGCCCTTATAGCTAAACGATCGGCAGCTATCCCGCACCGGCAGCTAACCACCCGTGCTTTACACCCGAATTAAAGCAGCATCTCTGTATCAATGGTTAACCCGTACAGTTCGAATATGTCGCCCCGCACCCCACAAGGTACAGACCGTGCTTTCACCTACCTAGGCAGCACTTTGCCTCATCCGTCCTACGTGCAGACAGCGCCAGGCCCGAACCGCGAGAACTGACCGTGCTTACACCTCGAGGGCAGTACTTTGACTCATCAAGTCCCCCGTTCTGCCGACCACCCCGACCGTGGACGCACCCGTGCTTACACTGTAGGCAGCACCTTGCGCAACGGTTGTCCTGACAAATCCCAAAACGTGGCCATCCCTGTGAGACTTGCGTAGCTGACCGGCTAGTCGGCTCTGATACCACATGTTGCGTCGGCGCCTCAAAGGGCGCTGGGACTTTAGCGGTTTCCCCAACACGCGCTTAAGTCTAACATTCATCCATCATGCACTTACGTAAAAGCCAACTCAGAAACGTAACAAGCTTAACCATTCAGACTTAAGAAAACTGGAATCCCAGCCAACCCGAAAGCCAACTCAGAATCCGTCCCCAAAAGGTAACCCAAGGCAAAGACAAGCTACACATGAAACCCAAGGCATAGTGGTCACCAAACAGACCAATTGGCATAGCGGCAAGCCCCATGTTGATGACAGGGACCTTTAGGCGCCAGCGACGCAAAAAGGTTGTAGTAAGGGTCCTTCCACTTGGACCAGTCCCGGAGGCGAAACCGAAATGGTAATCATCCCCAAGGATCAACTTTATTAGATTTGGAAGAGGTTACATTCATACATAGACTGACCGGTCTCAGGGCCACCAACACGTGCTGGGCATTGTGCTTGGTTCGTGCTGGTAGAGGGAGCTGAGACCTGGCGACTGGATTCCTGGCGCTGGTTGAGCTGCCCAAGTTTCTGTCTGCCAGACTCCCCCTATAGTTTTGCTGTGATTCGGCGCACCCCCTCTAGTTTGAAACATAGTGCTTTCTGGTAAAGCACGCTTTTTAGGACTTAGTTTTTATTTTGCTGATTAAGCCTGGCAAGCCTGGCAGAATCAGTCTGGCTCCCGGACATGGGTCCCGGGAGCCGTCCCGGTGGCAGAATCAACTTGCTTCCTGACTAGGCCATGACTCGAGCTCCAGAGCTAGCTCATGACTTGTGACTACTTGACTAGCTCACCACAGGTCGGAGGCTCAGTCCTTGACGTTCTAACTTGCTCTGGGACCTTAGGGAGTGTCACCCCTTAGAGTCTTACAGGGCACGCTGGGTGCACCTGAGTCAGCTTTACAACAACTGCTTAGTAACGAGATTCACACATCCCTCCTACCAGAGAGTATCAACCCTAGGGATAAGCCACTTCCTTGTACTAACAGCTCAAATGTGATCCAAGTATCAATTTCCACTTCTTACATCACAATTCAACACCCAAATTTATGGTTGCAAAAGATATCCTTTATGAATTCAACCAATAAATTCTTCTTTAAAAATCCATGTATGGAATCTTTGGCAAATTGATATTCATCATGGCAGTTTTTTGCAGGAAGGTTACCCATCAGTGAAAGTTTTACGTGATAATGCTTTGGAACTCTGATTATTAGCATTTGTGTAATGACATTTTAGTTCCGGAGTTGAATTACTTCCAAATAAGAAAATAAAATGTAATTGTGGATTTTAAATTCAAAATCCATGTATTTTTTCCTTTTTAGTATGTATTTTAAAATTTTGTTGTTACATTACTAATTGATTGTGGTCATCAGAAATAGGTCGAGCAAAAGCTTTTGGCAAGATACTTGTTGAGTGTGAATTTAAAATTGTGATAATATGAAATAGCCAGTAATAATGAATGGTGATTGGAACTTTTTATGCAGCAAAAGGAATTTTGTTGGGTATGGGATAAGAGTTGCTAAATCCGATTTGATGAATTTTCCCATCTATGTAATTTCATGTTACAATTTAAATAAAAGACATTGATGGAGTAATGCTAAGCCAGTAAATGAAAAGGATGACAGACCAATTTTTGTTTGGTTGCAAAATTTATAAGTGATAGGAACTGTTCAGGTTTGAAAAACTAATTTTTTTTAAGTTAATCCTATGGTTAAAAGCATAGTTGCAGCGAATCGCGATTCGCTGGGTTTGCGATTCGGACAGCGAATCGTTTAAAATAAATAAATAATAAATTGGAAAAATAGCTTATGGCTGAAATTTTTTTAGGAGAGCAATGGTCAAACCGGCGTTTCGCCTCCCAAAAGTGCAGCAGATAGGGCACAAACAGATAAAAATCAGTAGCTATTTGGTTGTTATTTGCTCTGGTTCTCAGTAATTGTTAATGCTACAGTTTGGGCTATCAACTCTATGGATGATGATCACTTTTGCAATCATTTCACTAGAGATGTGAGTGCAATGTGCCTACACTTCGGGGCAAAAATAATGGGCCCTTATCGGCACGCTTTGGACCCCATTTTTATCTACGAGGGGGGGGTGCAGGCCCCTGCTACTATCGCCGACCCCTCCTTGGCGGGGGGATCGGGGGGCAGCATCCCCCGTAGCAAAAAGTGAGGTACAATTGTCCCACTGGAACCATCTGTGTTCGTAACGAACAGGCTAGAGGTTAGTTTGAAATTTTATCCTTGACAGAACCCAACATGGATTAATGCACTTGAATTGGACCATCCTATACCCGAAACATTCGGCAAACTATACAGTAATAATGCTCTCAATTAAAGCTTTCATCTGATACCCATATTGCCCAAAAAAAAACAAGAAACAAAAAAAAACAAAAAAACAAAAAAAAAAATCATTCTAAACGATTTTGGGAAAATCCCGAATCGCGATTCGGACCGCGATTCTGAATCGCAGTGCAACTATAACTTAAAAGTATACGCAAAAATTCATATTGGTACTACTACTCAATATGTGGACAATTTTTGTGTATCACTGAACTTAACCCAGCAATAGGATAACATGATCATTGAGATGGATTTTTTTTTCAGACTTTTCCTACTGTTATTCACTTCCTAAAAATTTTCAAGAGCAAATCTCATTTCGAATACAATTGATAATTGTTATGAGATCTTATTTCTCTTTGAACACGCATATCATTTACTATGTCTATGGGTGGGGGAGTGAAACGGGACATTGACGCAATCAGTTCCTACAGAAAATGACTTCACAAAATCCCTCAGTTCCTTGTTGGAACCAGAGTCTCTAAGATTTTTGGAAGACAAAGACTAGAATCTGGTTTCATGCAGATTTATTCCAACAATTCCTTGGCAAGGTTGCTCAGTTAGGCTTCCAAGTTCTTTCTCAAATCTCTTCTAAGCAGAGACTTTGAATCTTTTGAAGCTTTAAGCAAGCATGCAACTTAGGATCACTCAGACCTTCAATTCTTATCCCTGCTTACCTACAATTTCCATTCCTTATTCTATCTCTAAGTGACATGTCTTTCTACATGTGCTTCGCCTACTGACGTTATCAACTAATGATGCATCTGCTTTTGAGTGTCCTCTAGCTAATATAAGTGGTGAGAGAGTGTTGCTGGTGCCATAGATATTGAGCGATACTGATGAGTGTCCTTCACCTTGTGAGCCTCCTTTGCAAGCAAGATTGCGTCTTATTGTGAGGATGAGAGAGTATCACATATACGGGTTGATGCTGATATTTCATGCTATGAGCTAAATTCACATATATGGATACACATTTGATGCTCATTAGAGTGGCCTGGTGCTGATCCTCTGTGCCTTGATGCTGATGCTGTAGACTATGCTCATTGTTCCTATTTTGGCATATTAAATGAGTTTGTGCATTGTTTAAGTCACGATGGATTTTATATCGCCCTGTTGATCGGACTGAAACCCTTTGCTATTGCTTGGGCTTTAGCCATCGATTATATTAGATGCTTTTGGGAGATTGCTTGATTGTGTTTGTTATAGTCATTTATGCTTCATTGACACAATATCCATGAATTGAGTCTATAACTAGAAGGGCTTCTAGAGAAGAAGGTATACAAATATGTACAAGTTGAGATTCATTGCAAGAAAGAATCGAGCTACATGGAAGAGAAACGACTGACAAAGATGAACAAAGAGCAAATGGTTGAAGTGCATTGGGCTAGTATGTAAAGTGAATTCACAGCTTAATCAGGTTGCACACGCTAATGTCCGAAGAAACCGAAGATCATGCATGACAAGAAAACTAAACGGACATTGATGGGAATGGTTATAAATTCATATGGCTTTTATGACACAGACAACTTCATGCCAACCCGTAAATATGTGTGCAATTAATTTATGGCATGATCCAGTGTGAAAAGTACTGCATGCACAGTAATAGTTTCCATCAAATGTAAAATTTTCAAAGGGAATGGTCTATTTGACTAGTTTTTATCAAGGGTGCGGCTCTTTTGTGAAACTTGACCTTGCCTTCTTTTTGAAACAATTAACAACCATTTAGGGAATGGCATAAAACTAAGGTATATAAACTTGAAAGCAACAGCAATAGAGATTTTACCTGTCGTAACTTTCCCTTATAATCAACTCGAAGCTTGTTGAGCTGATCTCGACATCGAGCTAAAATCCAAACGACAATTTCACATGTATGTTACACAATGCCAATGATAGCAGCAAGAAACAGCTTCAAATGATGCTCAAAAGAAGTATGATCACACATGATCAAGCAACAAAAAGTATCAAACTACAAGAATTTGCCAACCAACCTGCATCACGATAACGCTCCTCAACAACTGCCACAAGCATGTCCCTCAGCAAAGTAATCTCTTCCGCAATGGGATCAGGTTCTCCATCAGGACTGCAATATCCCAAAAAGTCAGATCAATAAATAAGATAGTACTATCTACCTATGAAGGTAATTATACAGTGGCACTGGCATGTGAATTTGGAAAAGCTGCCAACATCCAAAGAGATCTAATGGCTCCAAACACATGCAAATCAAACTGTACTTCTGCTAATTGACGAATTTGATTCATGTATTCCTGCAAGTAAATGGTAGACACAAAAATTACCACATGTGCATTTTATGATTATAGCATAACATTCAGCAGCTTAAAACCTGTCAAGTGAGGAACTCTTTTGACAATTTTTACTATGCTCTGCCCAGTTTGATGCATACACTGGTCTAACAGCATCAGCATCAACAATTTTCTTATTCACATAAATGGGAACCTGCCACATCAATTACATCAAATCAGAATATGATACAGCAAAAATAAAATAGATATAGCTAGAGTATGTAGTTTCTGTACCTTGCATCTCACTGCAAGGTTAATAGCATCTGAAGGGCGTGAATCAACACTGTGCAGCTCGTGGTCTCCCTCCTGCATGATCAACAAACAAGTAACAAGATTGCCAAAGGTCTGTTAAATGGAAAGCCCACAAGCAAAAGCCTATGATTTAAGATCAAACGTAAGATGCTTTTCAAGGTGCACGTCAAGAAGATTTAAGACTACTGACTTTGCTGAAATAAATGCGGGCGTAGTACGTGTCGACAACCCGCTCTGTGACTCTGACCATCCGCACCTACATGTAGTAAAAGGTAAGTGATGCAGCCATCTCCATGCGCAGAGGTCGTGCTGCTATTGAACAAAGTCCTTATAACAATTATCATATCCTACAAATGAGCTACCTCATAATTGAGAGTTCCAAAGACGTCTCGTAAGAGCTGATAATGGTTAGGTCTCCCCTGCACCAGCACACAAGCATTAGTCCAATTTTTCCCTTAACCTAGGTGCTTTAAAATGACACAATGTAACGTTTAGAGACTTAAAACAAGCTGCGCGTACCCAATTATCATCATCATGTAGAGCCCTAATCAGCATTGCCACCGCAATTTCACCTGCAGACAACCAGCTAGTCCATAACCTAATTCAAAAAAATGGTTTGAACCGTTTTTTTGGCATTTTCTAGAGGACTGTCACGGGAGTTGGCAACGCCAAATGCTTGTTTTTCCTTTGTATTGCAGATACCTTAAATGTTGGAATTAGTTGTGTATGCAAAGACTACGACCTTCTACCAAAAAGTCTCCTGTGGACTGCCAATCAGGCATTGATACTTCTCCAAACTTTTCATGTGGCCAATCAATGTCCGACTGCCGTGAAGCACGTAAATTGCTTTGCGGCAGTTAGTCATTGCATGTCCAGATAAAATTTCTTCCAAGTGATTTGTGGCATTCAATTGATTGGCTGTCCAGGTGAAAATTCTTCAAATGCTTTCTGGCATTCAATCATTAACTGCCCGCATGAAAATGCTCTGAAAAGGTTTGGTATTCTAAAAGCTGCTATGAAGAAAATGCGTTCAAGAAAGGGACAAAAATTCACACTCGGCATTAACTAGGGAAAGGCCCAACCCTTCGAGCTTCCCCCCCAGCCGGGGCCTCACAAGCAGATAAGAGAACAATCGCATTACCTATACTTACACCAAAATCCCGATTTATGTACCTGCTGCACAAAATAAGGACCAAATGGTTCCAAACCTTTGGGAAAAGGAATCTCTCACCTACAACAATTGGAAGAATTAACTCTTCTTGAGCAATTTTAAGAAATATCGTGGGGTTGCGAGATCTGTAGAGAAGTCGTCCCTTTGCAGGGTTGATGTGATCCACCTCTACTTCTCTTCCGTTGGCGAGTGTCATAAAGAGCTGCCCCTGAAGCGGTACCATGCTCACTACAAAATCAAATGGCAGCATGATTTGAAATGTGGAAAGCTCTACGCATAATATACAAAATTTTCTAAGCTGAAGGAAACATAAAAACTTATGGGTAGGATAGAGCAGAAGACATGGCAGCTAGTATAATAATTGAACTATATAGGGTTTGCTAATGATCTAAATACCAGCGTCAACAACATGGGCTAATGCATAATCCGCATTATCGATCTCCTTATTCATGTCATTATCTCCACCACTTTTGCCGCAATTGCTGCAAAGAACTATCGTCGGCCACTGACGCCTAAGCTGAACCCGTTTGCCTCCAGGGAACAGCACATGTCGTTTGCGAGGGCGTGGCAAGGACACTCGCAAGGACACCACCACTCCCCCCGACTTCTTGCAGCACGCCATGCCCCTTGCGCCTGCGCATCGAGCAGCAGCATCTGGTGTGGGAATAGGCTTCGACATAGCCACTGCCTCCGCTCTGCTCAACACCCTGAAGTGCGCCATCATCGACGGATACAGGCAAACACGATTTCACTTGTGCGCTTGCTCTTAAGGTAGAATTCTACTACTCTATGCAGCAATTGCAGCAGCAGCAGCGACAGCGCAGCTAGCAGAGCTTATGCTATGAAGAAGATCCCAGGCAGAAATGGAAGGATCGACGCCTCATCTCTCTCTCTCTCTCCCCCCCCCCCCCTCTCTCTCTCTCTCACTTTTTTGCTTCCTTTGTTTGTATTTGCTTTTCTTTTGGTTGGGGGTCGCTCAAAATAGTACAGAAATGATACCGTAAGCAATGTTTATCCACAATTGGACATCAGATTCCTTATTTCAATCCTGTGGAATTATATAGAAGTCCTCCTAAACATGGCCACTTGTTATTGGTCACTTGTCCTTTGGGAGCACCTGAAGATGACCCTCTTGAGTGCCATGTGAGCCCACACGTGTCTCTTACTCATACCAATATTTTTAGCGTTTAGGAAAAAGTGCCTAGCATCTCTGGCATTGCCCAAGCAAGTGGAGCATTAACTAACTTGATGAAGCAACTCATGATTCCCACATTGAGCAACTCCCCCATTTCCATCTTCACAAATCTACGATTTCCATTCGCACCTCACAGCTTTGCCAATTTTTCTTCGCAACTTATGCCCCAACATAACTAACTCACAAGAAGCAATTTTGTAATCAATAATTTGTGCTCTCCCATTTTGCTTCACAGCTTCATCTCTTCCTTGGCTTGCCTGTGATGGGACAAGGGAGTATGGAAAACGTGAACGGAGAAGAGAGCAGGAATATTTGCGGAACAGCTCTCCCGCTATAACGGGCTGCTAGATGCAAAAATAGTCTTATAGATTGTTAATGCTAAGTGTAATCATAGCTCAAATGTTCTGTTGCCCAACAAGATCTTATAAATTAATTCGTACTCACAAAAACAAAATGGGTACAGTCCACCGAAGAGATTAGAAATGGTTTGAGTGTGGTATCACTAGAAATGGATTTGATAAGAAGTTTGGTTTTGACAATGCAACAAAATGATGGCGAGTTCCTCAGGCGTCAAAGACAACCATCGTCTGATCAGAAGCTGAGGAGTCATAGACATCTGTGTTCTGATCAGAGTGAGTAAACAAGCATGATTAAACATAAATGAAATACATTCAAATCACAATAAACATTCATTTACGTTATACACAGATAGAAAAGCGTATTGCTGCTATATTACACTGAAGCACAACAAAATAACAGTTACAACTAGAATGATGGCGTAAGTGAAAGGCTCAAAATCATTCGTCTCATGGACAGAGCATCACATAGAGTGTGTCTGGATGATCCATTTATAGAATTCATCCATGTATCAATTACAGTAAATATTTGTCACCTAATTAGGTAAGTCGTTGTACTTGGAAGTATTTGGCTTGTGTGACAATTGTATATGGTCAACCCGTAGGGAATGTTGATGCGGACGAGGACGCTACAAATTCTCTCACTTCGCATATTACGTGAAGACTGTCGGGTTTTTTTTCTCTCTCTTCAAGATTTTGCGAAAAAGCCGACAGTGCCCTTAAAAAGCCGACACTGTCCTTAGAAAATGCGACGGTGCCCTTAAAAAGACGACAATGTCTTTAAAAGAGTTTAACTTCTTCAAAATAGTTGAAAGGAAGAAGCTGAAGGCAAAAAGCCAACACTGTAGCAAAAAACAGACACTGTTGAAAATAGTTGAAGTGTTGAACTATGCTGAAGTGTCGCATTTCAGGAAAAGCCGGCACTGTCACATTTCGAAAAAAGTCGACACTGTTAAAAAGATAGTTCATTTCTGCAAACTGTAGCGACACTTAGAGTATTTCTGCAGACTGTCGCGACACTTAGATTAATTTAGCAGACTATCAAAAAAGTAATGTATTTCTACAGACTTGTTCTAAATGCTAGTTCTTGGAACTCCTTGAAGATGTCCAAGTCTTCAGTGACTTCAAATTGTTGAATTTAACATTTGAACTTGAAATTATGATAGGATTGGTTACTGTTGGAGATTAGCCGGAAGTCCGTTGTAGTCGTTCCTCAAATAGTTTGGATGTCTAAGTTGTGATTCCTGCAGGTATCAGATGAGCAGACGTAGAACCAAAGTTAGTTTCACCACTGTAGACTTAATTTCCAACAGTCCTCCTTAAGGTCACGGTTGGTGCCTTGGTATCTTCGTCAGGTTCAGCATGTTAAAGAACTTCTGATGCTTGATCTTGCGAAGCAAGAGAGAGAGAGAGAGAGAGAGAGAGAGAGAGAGAGAGAGAGAGAGAGAGAGAACTTGTGTGGAGAAGCTTGGAGAGAAAGAGAAGGAGTAGAAGCTGTTTTGCTTGGTGCCTCCCATCTCCTCCATTTCCAATTTGTGCTCAATCCCACAGAGACAAAGAGGAGGAAAGGAGAAGAGGCAGATGATTGTCGGGTGCCTTCCACTCTAAAATTTGTTTATTTTCATTACTATTGATCTGCTTCTTATTCTTTAGCATTGTGTTTTCACCATTTCATTTGTGGAATCAGATTTGGTGTTATTTGTCTTTGCTGCCTCTAACCCTGTGGTTGCAGGCTCTGACAGACATTGTGAGGATTGTACTTGTATATTTTTGTTGTCTCTAACCCTGTGGTTGCATATCTTGGAATGGTGTAGACTGCCTTGGGATTAATTTTGTAGATTCTTGTCATTAATCTTGTGTCTGCAGGGCTTGCAATTGTGGAAAGCTTTGCTGTTACATTTACAAGGTTCTGAGATTTATTTACGATTGATTGTTATCCAAGAAGAAGTTATATTTATGCTTTGTCTATTGTTGTGACAAAGATTCTTGAATGTTTGAAACCTGCTAATTAAGAGATTTGTCTGTGGGATACAAATCTCTGGCTCATAAGCACACAATTTTGTGTATAGAATGTGAGAAGCAGAGATCTTGTCTCTCTGTCTCTTGATTACATTCTGTGAAACAAATGTAAAGATAATAGTGATGCTTAACTATTCATACATGTATGGCGATATGTGTTTGAAAGTACACAGTGAGTGTGTAAATCTTTCACAAGAGACGAATGCAAAAATGGTAGTGATTTGCAGAGGTATTCGATAGCATTAGAAAGGTTGTCTGGAGCAGAGTGAGGCTGTCTGGAGCATAGTGTTGATCCACTAGTAGTGTGGAAGATAGGTGGCAGAGTGCTGCCTTCTCAGTCGCGTTTCACTTCTATCTGTCTATTTGTGCCCCTTCTCCACTTTCTTGCCTGCAGATCCCTGCCTGCGGTTTCTTCTTCTTTCCCATCTGCATTTTACCTGCCTGTGGCCATGCTTCCTCACCAACGGCCTGCTGCCCACCTGCAATTCGTTGAGACAGATCTGCCTCGTTTTTCCTCATTCCCTGTCCATGACCTGCCTGTGGCCACGCTTCCTCACCAACGGCCTGCTTCCCGCAATTCGTTGAGGCAGATCTGCCTCATTTTCCCTCATTCCATGTACACGACCTTGTCTGTGGCTGCATTCCTTCCCATTTCCTGTCTGCGGAGTTGCTGTGGTTCGCTCCCTCACCTAAACCTGCTATCTGGCTGCTGTCCGGATTGTGGTCATCTGATTTGCGTCCATCGCCAACTATCTGACCTGCGGATTCCTACTTGTGGCTCCTCATCTTCTTGTGGCCATCCATCCCTGCATGCTGGAAGAAGCCTGTCAGCGGGCCACACCCCTGCTTGTGATCCTCCCTTGTCCCGCTCGCTGATCGGCGGCCCAGTTCGCGGCCTCTTGCTATCACCTGACCCTGCGGCTGCTCCACCTTCCTCACTTGCGCCTCACCTATCTTGGTTTCCAGCCTGCTCTTCAACCAACAACCCTGGCTTGTGGCCAATTCAAAAGGTTACCCACTCATTTACCTGCGGCCTACTGTTGCTCTGGCCTACACTATGCACACCCATGGCATCAATATAGATTAGACTTTCAAGCGGTGGATTAGCTCTGATCTCGACATGGTGTAATCGTCAATGCAGCCAGTTGAGGTTTCCAAATGGGTTGTGCATAAGTCGTTGGTGTGTAGAAATCCTGTTGGCATTAGTTTCTCTATAATTAACTCGGGAGTGCTATAGATCGTTGGTTGGTAAGAGACCTGCCCATATGCAGAGTCGGCTTGTAACTGCCATTATTGGGGTGGTGATGCAATGAAGGAGTACATGGTTCACTACACCTTGTACCTTCCAAATGATACAAGCATATAACTACGCCATTTCACATGGATGAACTATTTCCTCCATTTTGGTGATCCAAATGACTTTCCATCATCAACATTCGTAAAGGAGCATTATTCATTCATACCTTTAAAGGTGCTGATTTTCTCAAGTTAATCGCTTAAGTCAATAACCTGCATGCGGGTTATTGAAAAGCTCGAATCGGAATCGAACTCAAAACCCGTAGAATCGAACTCGAAACCCGTAGAATCGAACTCAAAACCATCTATGAGAAAATCTGACAGACAACGAAAACCACCAGAAAGGTACGGTCACGATGTTTTTAACACAACCTTCGATTCTCTGATGAACCTCAAACATTCGACGAAGTTGTTGACGGACCAGATAAAGATCGTTGGATTTAGACAATGGAGGACGAAATGTCATCCATGTATAAGAACAATGTATGGACACTTGCACCTATACCTAATGGTAGAAAATCAGTCAAGATCTTAAAATGAGCCTTGGTGCAGTGGATAGTCAATCCTCCAATATCCTCCACTATCTAAGCAAAAAATTGCAAGCCATTTCATCGGCTAGAAAATGTTAATTGTCTTGATTCACAAGATACATCAACGTATCATCCATTCTACAAGATTTATTATGGGCTTGTGTTGGACTATTTGTTGTGTCAATGCTTACGGAGTTAACCTTGGATTCCATTTCCCCCTCATCACTACACCAAAAAAAAGCCAATTGCGACACCAGCGACCAGCCACAATAGGTAAAGGAAAGCAATGAAGCCAGCCACAATAGTGCAGCACCAAAATAAGCAAAGGACAACAAAACTTGTAGCAACAACGAGAAGGCATCAATAGAAGCCAAACATCTGAAGAGCAGAAAACTGCCCATAGGTCCATAAATAAATAAGCCAATTAACTACAAGGAGGAGAGTGGGACTGTAGAAACAAGAGCAAAGGCAACAAGAACGAAGGAAATAAACTACTGCATATAAAAAAATCAAATCCAAAGTGAATCTAAGTATGAAAATCTGGTGCGAAAATACAAAACAAGAAGACAATTACTCTATCGGCTAGTAGAGTTTTCTTACTGTAAAAGCTTATCAGGCTACAGAAATAGCTCTGATACCATGTTGGAGAAAGAGGGTGTGTGAGAGAGAAAATAAATATAGCTCTGAAAAGAAATGAACACGAAAAGAAATGAACTTGAAACTTGAAAAAGAAATGAATAGAAAGTGTTCGTGCGCAGCGAAATGAGCTATCTCACTCTTTTCCTAAGCATAACTACGCCTATTAGACACGAACAAAACGTTAGTGATAGAAATCACGTTCAATCTAATTATGTAGCCAAACATTAAGCAACAAAATATCAGAAAGATAATTTGTCGAGAACAGCTAGCTATAGACAAATTATCTGTCGCGAAGAGCTAGATTGAGCTCGACTGATAATCAGTCGCGAAAGACAAGACTAAATATTAGTCGCAAACAACTAGACTAATAATAATAACTCTCTAAGAACAGAGTACCAGATTAAGCAATAAGAGAGTCAGACAGAATGTAGAAAAGCATAGCAATATTGACACAAATCTAAACAGAGAACAAACAGAGCTGTAATCAGATTAAGTATAGCAAAATATACAGGTCAATAATGCTGGTGAGCACAAGACAATAGCGGCCGAAGCCGTGTGCTTCACAAAGCTAATCTATCTGTGAAAGGAATAAACCTATTACTGACAATACAAAGAATCGATGCGCGAAAGCATCTACTTCGTCTATCTCTGATAAGCTTCTGATGCTATTATTTTCACACACTCTGCTTGTACATGAATACACAGATGGTATTCAATATATACATAATTTTACAGGTATGCAGATGAAAAAAGTACAAAGTGGATGTGCTATCTGTAGGAGATCATGGGTGGCTGTTGTCATCGTCAAATCCGTTTGCACAGTTGCATGGAATGAGCGTGAGAAGGCTGCGACATCAGCCTTCGCTGAAATGAACGTTGGTGAAGATGCAAAAAATGCGACACATAGCCCTGCATAGCCCTAACTTCCTTATACATAAATTCACCTAGAATAGAGTCCTAAGCATGGACCAACTATTCATAGAATTGCTATTGATAACTCTACACATGCATACACTGTCTCATACCTTGTCTAAACTCCATTTAGTGTGTTCTGGGCCTCACAAGGATATTAGTTACTTTCGGATCACATCCAAATGACGTGGCGTAACTAACAGCTTGTTTCACTGAAAAATCGTGTATCCAAGACTAGGAGTATATTGTATCCTATATACTGGTCATGGACATTGTGAAAAATACAGATCCTAAGTGGATCTAAACTCCAAGATCATTGGCTTGAATGCTTGCACTCCAAACTACATAAGCTAGGAATTGGCAACACATTCTATGCTACCTAGAATGCAAAGAACTTGATCAAAAGGCATTTATCACAAATGGAAACTTCCATAAACATCAAGTGCGGCCCAAAATAGCATTATACAGTCCATAATACATCAGCCTACCACTTTTGGAAAGCACCTAAGATCATACACAATAGCTTGAAGACAATACACACAACAATGCTCTCAATGGAGGAAGAAACAATGACAATGATCTATTGATCTCAATGAAGCATACAAAAGGTTTCTCCAACCTGTTCTCCACGACTTCCCTACTATTTATGGATGAGGAAGATGACTCTCTCTCCTCTCTCTAGAAGGTACTTGACCCTAGATATTCCCTATATAGGAAAATTAGCTAAAAATGGCTTATATGACCAAAATACATCAAAATGGTCTCATTTTGAAGGGTATGAAGTTTGACACTTCATCATACTGAAAAAATACAGTAAATAAAAACATTGTGGCCTGGTTCACACGTGTGAAACTCCAGAACCAAAACTATTTACAATTTTAGCCAATTTAGGCCTCAAACTAGCTAGGAAATGTTGACAATTTTCACACTCCCTCTTCAACATTGGATGCTAGTTTCAACATAGTCTTTGAGCACATTCCAAGATTAGATCTATGCATTAAATATAGGTCCTTTCCCAATGGTTTGGTGAAGATATCAGCCACACAAGAGACATGTTGAAGTTCCACCTCTTTGGCAATGACTTGATCTCTCACAAAATGGTGAGCAATCTCAATGTGCTTGCTCCTTGCATGAAAAGTAGGATTGCTTGCCAAGCTTTGGGCTGAAAGGTTATCACAAAGTATGATTGGAGTCTTCTCTGGTTCCAGCAAGTGAAGATCCAATAACATCCTCTTGATCCAAAGAATCTCCTTGGTGCATGTTGTTAATGCCTTGTACTCGGCTTCGGTGGAAGATAGAGAGATAGTTGGTTGCTTCTTTGATAGCCATGAGACCACTCCATCTCCAAGATAGATTGCAAAGGCACTTGTTGACTTCCTATCCATTTGATCACCTGCAAAATCTGAATCTGAAAATCCACAAAGGTTAGGTGTAGTACCTCCATACAAGATGCCAAAATCTCTAGATCCCGAGATGTATCTAAGTACTCTCTTTCCTAGCTTCCAATGAGCCTCACTAGGATCTTGCATAAATTGACTTAGTTTACCAACCACAAAGCTTAGATCAGGTCTTGTGATGGTTAACCATATAAGAGATCCTATTAGCTTTCTATAGAGAGTAATGTCCTTGAAGGATCTTTCATTACTTCTTGTAGTTAGCTTTACATTTGATTCCATAGGAGTAGAAACAACTTTACAATCTTCCATATGAAACCTTTTTAGAATAGAGTTAACATACTTTTCTTGACATATGAATGTAGATTTAGAAGTTCTAATAATCTCTATTCCTAAGATATAATGAAGTTTACCAAGATCTTGAATTTCAAACTCTCTTTTGAGTGCCATCTTGATTTCATCTATATCTAGATTGTTACCACCACTTAAGATAATGTCATCAACATAGATCAAAAGTAAAGTGATATCATTTTCATTCAATCTAAAGTAGAGAGAATGATCATACTCACTCATAACAAAGTTTTGAGAAAGTAAGAAGGAATTGAGCTTACCATACCAACTCCTTGGTGCTTGCTTTAGCCCATACGAACTCTTTTGGAGATAGCACACATGATTAGGCTCATCATGTGAAACATAGCCCTCGGGTTGCTCCATGTAAATATCTTCTTCAAGATCACCATTCAAGAAGGCATTAGTAACATCCATTTGCCACATATCCCAATCATAAAGAGTTGCAATAGAGATTAGGATTCGAATAGTTACCATCTTTGCCACGGGTGCAAAGGTCTCATCATAGTCAATACCATATTCTTGAGCATACCCCTTTGCCACCAACCTTGCCTTGTACTTGTTGATTGATCCATCTTGATTTGTCTTGATCTTGAAGATCCACTTACAACCAATTGCCTTCTTGTCCTTTGGAAGCTTTACCAACCTCCATGTGTTGCTTTTGATGAGTGCTTGATGCTCATGATCCATGGCTTGGATCCATTCCTTCTTTTGAATTGCTTCACCTACACAAGTTGGTTCATCAAAAGAGGTAAGAAAAGCAAAGTTAGAGTTGTCCACCACTTGCTTTCCTTTTTCATCATAGGTTAGCCTTGATGGCTTAGCCCTTTGCCTTTGAGTCTTCCTTGAAGTTTGCTTTGGAGTGGCATCTCCATCTTCATCCAAGACATCTTGCACATCATGATGATTAGTAGGCACATCAACATCAACATCAACAACATTGGAAACATTCTCTTCATGAAAGATGACATCCCTACTTATGACAACTTTCTTTGTAGAAGGAATGTACACTTTGTAAGCCTTGCTTACTTCACTATAGCCAGCAAACACACCCTTCTTTGATGAAGGATCTTCTTTAGTTCTATCATCAAGTGTGATATTGACAAAACATGTACATCCAAAGATCCTACATCGCTTGACACTCGGCCTTCTACCATAAAGAACCTCATGAGGAGTTTTACCATCCAAGGAAGCACTTGTCCATCTATTACATAGATAGTTAGCACATGCTAAAGCTTCCCCCCAAAAAGACTTAGCAAGATTAGCATGTAGTCTCATTGTCTTGGCACATTCACAAAGGGTTCTATTCTTCCTCTCGGCCACTCCATTCTGTTGTGGAGTCCTAGGACTAGACATCTCCCTCTTAATCCCATGTGCTATACAAAAGTCTTTGAACCTATTTGAGGTGTATTCCCCTCCATTATCAGATCTTAAGCATTTGATCTTTGTATTGAATTGGTTTTCCATTTCATTCTTGAACTTGACAAATGCAGCAAACACTTCATCCTTACTTTTAAGAAGATAGATCCAAGTATACCTACTAAAGTCATCAATGAAAGTTGCATACATCTTTGCCCCACCATTGCTAGTTGTACTAGAAGAATGAATATCAGAATGCACAAGTTGAAAAGCTTCTTTAGATCTAGAAGTAGATCTAGAATAAGCAAGTCTATGAGATTTGGACAAGGCACAATGTTCACAAACACTATTGTTTGCAACAAGACTTTTAGGGAGACCAAGAACAAGCTCTTTCTTTGCCATTACCTCCAAAGATTTGAAGTTGGGATGGCCCAACCTCTTGTGCCAAACTTCTTGGTTTGTCAATTGCTCCCTAGCCATACATCCTTCATGATTAGAGATCACACATGCATCAAGCTTGAAAAGTTTACCATGCCTCCTACCTTGAGCAATCAAGGATCCACATTTACTTATCAAACATGCATCTCCAATGAACTCCACATCAAGTCCTTTGTCAATCATTTGACTTACACTAAGCAAATTCTTAGTGATTGAAGGAATGTACAAAACATTTTCAAGATTTGCTTTCCTATTTGTTGAAAGGGAAATAGGAATAGTGCCTATGCCTTTGATGTCACATTGACCATCATTTGCAGTGTAGATGATGTTACCTTCTCCCTCATAAGACAATAAGGATGTAAAGTATTCCTTATGTCTTGTCATGTGAGATGAGGCTCCACTATCAATCCACCAAGGATCATTATCATCTATGTTGGCTAACAAACTTGAAGTCATAACAAGTGATTCACATGTGTTATGTTCTTCCTCATCTATTGTAAGATTTCCTTGCCTCTCTCCTTGCTCTCTTTTCTTCTTATAACATTCATTTGCAAAATGACCTTTTATCCCACAATAAAAGCACTTGAACTTTGACTTATTGTTCTTAGTAGAAGAGGAAGAGGAAGAGTGATCATCATGATCAAAGTTACCACCTTTGGACCATTTCCCTTTGCCTTTACCTTTGTCCTTGAATTTGCCTTTTGTGAAGAAAGCCTCTTCACCTCCACCTTGCAAGGATGCACCATCAAGCTTTGATTGCAACCTATGTTCTTCAGCCAATAAGATTTCTTGCAAGTCAACCACACTTGGCAAGACTCTTTGAATGGCAAAACTTTGCACAAGGTTAGCATGTTCATTTAGCAAACCATTCAACATAACTTGGACTATTTCACCATCTTTTATGTTCTCATCAATGCATGCTAAATCATCACTTAGGGACTTAACTCTCAAGATAAATGCATGAGCACTTTCACCCTCTCTTTGCCTACTAGAAAATATTTGTCTCCTTAGGGTCAATACCCTAGATGTGGACTTTGATTCAAAGAGCTTCTTTAAGGCATTCCATGCCTCACTTGCACTTTGACACTTTCCAACTTCCTTGAGAAGTTCATTTGTAACATTCATTTTAATGATATGAAGAGCCCTTTTGGCCTTCTTATTAAACCTTTGTTGCTCTTGAAGTGTGAGAGGTCTCTCTTCAATTTCTGCAACTATGTCCATGAGTTCATTCAACTCAAGTAAGGACTCCATCCTCACTTTCCAAGTAGAGTAGTTTGATGAACTCAACCTTTCACTAGACTCTAGCATGATCCCACCATTGGAAGCCATGATTCTAATGTTTCTTCAACTTTTAGGTTCTGTCCTAAAGCACTTAGCACTCACTTTTCTCTCAACAAATGATAGATAAAGAGATCTATGAAGATTTAGGACCCTAAAACACTTCTATCTTGAACCTAGATGGTTTCCAAGCATAGAAAGGAAGATTGAAACACATGCAACACTTTGCACACACTAAGAATGGATTACAAAATCAAACCAACCTGAACACACTCTTGCTTAAGCTCTCAAACTTTCCAGCAAGTGACCAAATCAAGTTATGGTGTGAAGAGTTACTTGCATTCTTAGAAAATACCCAAAACTAGGATGCCAAGATTACCTAGTAATGAACAAACTTGATCAACATATGATCAACACACTAAGATATTGATTCAACCTGTAAAACCACATGTAAACCACACTTCTAAAAGTTTATAAACTCCAGCAAGTGATAAATACAAGATTTAGAGGTGAATGAATGAGCACACTTAGTGAATCACAAGACTAGCTTCACTATCTTGTCAAATCTTGGTGTTTAGATGTAGATCTAAGATCACTTCACATGAGAATGTTCCTCAACCTGTTAAGAACCTGAAAACACACTTGCATAATGGTTAACACCTTCCAGCAAATGCTCCAATCAAATTACATAAGGAGAGTTACTTACATGCTCAACAAAGTACACCAAAATTTATGCCAAAATTGATGACAATCTTTACAATATGCTCTTCACAATGGAGCTTACAATATGTTCACCCAAAAAAGAGGATCTTTCATCCAAATGGGAGCTTTGCTCAGCCTTTAGGAGAATTACAACTCACTCAAAAGAGCATTTGTCATCCACTTAAGGAGAAGTTTCATCCACTTAAGGAGAGTGTTCATCCAAGAATGGAGATTGTCAACAATAGGATTGAAAAGAACATTGTTAGTATTGAATATGCACAAGCCTCACAATCACAAATGATTAGGTGTTATGATCTGATCCAAAATAGTTTCTTTTCAGCCTCTGATCTTCAATAGACCTGAAATATGCTTTTGATCCACAAGTTCAACTCACAAAACAAAGGTTAGTAAGATTTGATCAACAAAGCAATGCAAAATCATGCTAGAACTTGATCAAACATCCAAATATCACAAAAAATGGAATACTTACTATAAATAGAAGCCAACCAGCTCTGATACCATGTGAAAAATACAGATCCTAAGTGGATCTAAACTCCAAGATCATTGGCTTGAATGCTTGCACTCCAAACTACATAAGCTAGGAATTGGCAACACATTCTATGCTACCTAGAATGCAAAGAACTTGATCAAAAGGCATTTATCACAAATGGAAACTTCCATAAACATCAAGTGCGGCCCAAAATAGCATTATACAGTCCATAATACATCAGCCTACCACTTTTGGAAAGCACCTAAGATCATACACAATAGCTTGAAGACAATACACACAACAATGCTCTCAATGGAGGAAGAAACAATGACAATGATCTATTGATCTCAATGAAGCATACCAAAGGTTTCTCCAACCTGTTCTCCACGACTTCCCTACTATTTATGGATGAGGAAGATGACTCTCTCTCCTCTCTCTAGAAGGTACTTGACCCTAGATATTCCCTATATAGGAAAAATAGCTAAAAATGGCTTATATGACCAAAATACATCAAAATGGTCTCATTTTGAAGGGTATGAAGTTTGACACTTCATCATACTGAAAAAATACAGTAAATAAAAACATTGTGGCCTGGTTCACACGTGTGAAACTCCAGAACCAAAACTATTTACAATTTTAGCCAATTTAGGCCTCAAACTAGCTAGGAAATGTTGACAATTTTCACAGACATAACATTCTTCCCTCCTTAAACTATTTCTATCCTTAGAAACTGAGATTTGGAAAATTCTTCTTTATGCTATCAACTCTCTCCCACGAATCATCATCCTCTCATTACGACCCCTCCACCGAATCAAGCACTCAGAGATAGAACAATTTCTCAATTGTTTATCTCTGGTTCTGAGCACTTTCTCAGGTTTCAAAGGTACAATAAGCGACAAATTTTTCAAATGGGATAAATCCTCATCCGATCCAATTGTATCACCATCATGTAAACTTAGTTTCAAACGGCTTACATGAAATACTAGGTGTGCAGTTGATTTTTCTTGAAGATCGAGTTCATATGCCAAAGAAACAATTCTACGTACAATCTTGAAAGGTCCACAATAACGGGTAGACAACTTATAATGCTTCCATGTATGTAACATCTTAGAATCTTTTGGAATCCTAAGATATACCCAGTCATCAACTTTAAAATCTCTTGGAGATCTCTTAAGATCAGTATAGTGTTTAGCTATATCTTGAGCACTCCGAATACTATCCTTAGCCACTTGCAGCATTTCTTGCATATCATGCAAAAAATCAGCAACCTTTTGGATCTTAACAGACTTCGTTTCAACATTTATTGGAGATCTAGATTGAAAACCATACATAAGCATAAAAGGACTGTAACTTGTAGCAGAATGTTTTTTACTATTATATGCAAACTCAACCAGCGGGAGATAATCTTTCCAATGAGAAACATACATCCTCAAAATATCTTTCATAGTTTGATTAGTCCTTTCTCTCTGGCCATCTGATCCAGGCTGATCAGAGGAACTCAAACTCAAAGAAATTTTAAGTTTATGGAATACTACTGACCAAAAGTGACCTGTGAGCTTAGGATCTCTATCACTAACAATGTCACTTGGTAGACCATACAACCGAAATAATCTTTCAACAAAGATCTGGGCTAAATCAGAAGTCTTAATAGTTGACTTGACTGGTATGAATGCAACTAACTTAGTTAACCGATCGACTACAATCCAAATAGAATCATTTTGTTGTTGGGTCTTTGAAAGTCCAACTAAAAAATTCATAGATATGCTCTCCCATTTCTTATTTGGGATATCTAACGAAGCAACAAACCACCAACCTTATGGCATTCAGCCTTGCTAGTTGACAAGGTTTGCATTTAACAACATATGACTCGACATATGGCTAGAGCTTTGGCCAATAAAATTCTCTTTTAACCAAGTCTAGAGTCCTGTGTATACCGAGATGTCCTGCACAAGGTATGTCATGAAATTCAAACAAAATCTTACGTTTGAGCTCATCATCAGCAGGTACGCAAACTTTTCCATTCCGAAATAGTAATCCATCTCAAATGGTGAATTGTTCCACAATTTCCTTATCTTTCTTAGTTAGTTGAGTCCTCTATGTTTCTGACTCAACACTGTCCACATTTCTTCTAGCCTAAACAATGTTCCAAATGTGACCAAAATGGGAATCTGATTCATATTTTCCTCTCAGCGAAAGATATAGATCCGTAGAAATCTGGGTGAACGCAACTCATTCAGTTCACCAATCTGACTAAGAGCATCTGCAACTTGATTATAGCTGTCTGTTATGGAACGGATTTCATGATCGAATTCTTGCATCAATTCAGCCCATCGAGCTTTTCTCCTCCGAAGATCATGTTGATTACAAAAATACTTAAGAGGATGGTGATCCGTATACACTACAAACTTACTACCATACAAGTATTGTCTCCAGGTTTTAAGTGCATGAATTACAACAAACAATTCATTTCCTACATAGAATAACGCAACTGAGGACCAGTGAATTTTTTGCTCTCAAACGCTAGTGGCCTATCCATTTGTAATAGAACCGCTCCAACTACAACATCACTTGTGTCTGTTCTCACGACATAAGATAAATCTGGATTTGCATTTTGTAACCGGGAGCTGAAACAATCATTGTTTTAAGTTTCCCAAAATATTGATTCAATTCCTCGTTCCAAACAACAGGTGGACTAGGTTGATTCCTCTTTTCTTTTTATTAACAATTCATTTTATCAGATTATTAAGCGGTGTTGCTAATTTAGCATAATCCTCAATAAATCTCTTGAAGAAAAGTGTAAAACCTAAAAATGACTTTACTTGGCTCACAGTTCCTGGAATTGGCCACGCAATCACAATCTTGATTTTATCCTCATCAATCTTGATCCCATTTACTGTGATCTTATGACTGAGATAAAAACAACTCTTGGTTAAAGAATTCACACTTGGACTCTTTAGCATAGAGTAACTCTCGACGAAGTTTCATCAAGATGATTTTTAAGTGTTCTACATGTTCCACCAAGGATTTACTGTAAACAAGAATGTCGTCTAAGGATACAACCACAAACTTTCCCAAATATAGACGAAATAAGTCGTTCATCATTTGCTGGAACGTTGTTGGAGCATTTGTTAATCCAAATGGCAACACTAAGAATTCATAATGACCAAATCTAAAACAAAATCCTATCTTTTGGACATCTTCCGACTTAATTCTTATTTGATGATACCTTGTCCTGAGATCTATCTTGGTGAAATATCGTGCTTCACCCAAGCAATCTACAAGGTCATCCATCCTGGGTAATGGATATTTATTTTTGATAATCACTTTATTAAGACCCTTATAATTCACACACATCCGGAAATCTCCATCTTTCTTCGCTTTAAGAAGAACATGAGCTCCCCATGGTGATTTACTAGGTTGCATATGTCCCATCCTCAGAGAGTTTTCTATTTGATTTGAAATCTCTGTCTTCCTCTTTCTGAGAGAACCTATAAGGTTGTCTAGAGACAGGTTGACTTCTTGGAATTAACTCAATCCTATGGTCTACAGACCTAGACGGTGGTAAACCATGAGGTAATTCAGATGGAAAAACATTCCTAAATTTGTTTATGATCTGTTCTTTCACTGCTTGTTCATGATCTAAATCTATTGAGTTACGAATCGTTGAGAATTCACATCCATTTAGATACATTTTAGGAACATCCACAACTGGAATAACACATATTGAAAAAACTTCATACTCAGAATTGTCTCCATTTTATTAACTATAGAAATCTGATCCAATGGACGTACAACATTACTGTCAAATAATGCAACTACCTTATCGCTCTCCTTGAAAGTGAGAACATGCTTCTCAAAATCAATCAACGGAGAATGTGACTTACTAAATAGCCATTCATAACCTAATATTAAATCGGTATGGGCTAGGTCTAAAACGTGAAAATTAATTAATTTTGTGTGTCCTTGCATCAAAACTGGGAGCTTCGGGACTTTTACGTTCCAAGTCTCCAACTCTGCTCCTGAAGCTAGATAAACTTTATATCTATGATTGCTGGCTTCAGTTTCCAAGCTGAGTTTCTACACAAGATGAGAATTAATAATATTATGAGTTGAACCACTGTCCAATAAAATACTCTGTGCCAATGAAATGGAAAAGTTCATTAGGCAAGAAAGAAGTAGTACTAAAAGACATTCACACTCACAATCAGTCAAGTTAATTTCCAAAGTCTTACCATTGCCTCCTGGGATTTCAATCATGTGAGCCGACACTTTCTTCCTTTCTAGACAAAATTTTATCATATGTCCAGGCTTCTTACAGACGAAACATAAGTTCTCTTTCTTAGCCTTTTTCCGGGACATATATTTCTTAAATCTCTTTCTCTTCGGCTTCTTGGGTTCCGATGCTGTTTGATCTAATTCGTCAAAATATTTTGCTTGGTCTAGACTGCGCTTCTTACCCTTCTTGGTTTTCAAAGTGGTTGGAATTTGCACAAACTGCTTCTTGGATGCCACCACTGTGGAATCATATGCTTTCGCAATCCGAAACACATCTTCAAGATTTTGAAGCACATTTTGCCTGCATTCGTTCTGATAGTCGGCTGGCAAACCTGGGAAAAATTGCCAAAGTGCCAACTTCACATTGAATGATAAAACTCTATTCTATAGGTCCATGAATTTTTGGATATAAGAGTCTAAACTCTTTGTACCCACTCTGCAGTTCACGAACTTCAGATACTAGTCAACATAATCAGTAACTATGAAAGTTTTCTTAAAAACTTCCGCAAACGCATCCCAAGTAGTTGACTTCACCGATAAATCTCGCCACCATGATGACGCTTTGCCGTGTAAAAACAACACGACACTTTCAATTTTCTTCTTATCAGGAACACCGTGCAGATTGAAGTAACTACTCCACTTGGCTAGCTAGTCCTCGACGACTTCAGGTTTCTTTTCCTTCTTCTCCCCCGCATAAACCTCTGGTTGAAAACTGAGATTGGGTGAAGACATCAATTTGACTTGATTCAGCTGAACCTCCATTTGCTGATCACTCATCTGATTACGATTATTCATTTCATTGAGCGCCGTACTCAACTATTGACAAATCACCATAAAAGATGGTGCACCTAGATTCGTAACTTGATTTGAAGTTTCTTCGGCCATCTCGATATATCTATCTTGGAAATTACTAAATTAGTTAATATCAGATTAGGTCATAGTGAAGTCAGTTGACCAGAAAACTGACTGAAATTGACTGCAGCATGGTCAAATCACTATTTTTAGTCAATTTTATAGATATTTCAAGAAACTGAAAAAAAAAACTATAAATTTTGAGTTTTCGCACTTTTAATTTTTTTTTTAAAATTACATTTTCTAAAAATTCGTAAAAAACCACTGTCAATTATTAAGCAATCGAAATCAAAAATTCGATTCATTGTTCGATTCTACATTAATGTCCATCAGACATGCAAGACATGCAAGACATGCGACAGTAAACTGATTTTTCACAATTACAAAATTTTATGTAAAATCAAGTTCTACAAAAATTGTCAGCTATAAAACCCAGTTTTGTATCTAACAGTCAGAGTACATGCGTATAACCACTCAAAACAAATCTAAACCACTTATGCATGTCAGAATCAATCTAATAATCAACATGCAGACATTTCATGCTAGCACAATACTTCAAAATAGCAAATTGACATGCATGCAATCAGAACAATTCAAAATTCTACCAATTTTGTTCACAAAATTGCAAAAATTCAAATGATTATATCTTTGGCTACGAGACACCAAATTGGGTGCTGTAAAGCTCAGTACAGAGGGAGACCTAGTGAACAAGACACTTGCCATGTTAGCCTGCCACTTAGGATTCACACATGCGAGTTCAGAACAGCCAAATAACCTGTAAAAGGGCGCACTTTTTTAAGTCCAATTTTCTTAAAAACGCTCAACCAAGCCTAAAAGTGATGATAAAAAAAGCCTTAAATGGTCTCTAAGAGTTCCATGAAGCCGTCATACAGATCCTAAGAAGCAGCAGTGGGTTGAGAACCATGAATTCTTGATTTCTAGAAGTCAAAATTGCTACAAACTTGATGGAATTGAAACATAAGCCTCTACCCATCAATTTACAAGTCTGAGAGCTTGCTAGGAAGGTAAAAAGAAATACAAATCATGCTGTAAAAAATCCAGAATGATCCCCTTATGGATTTAGAGAAATCCACCCCCCAAAATTCACCAAAATTGGTCAATTTTGGCCAATTTTTTACCTCCTACAAATCCTATGGCTGGAATTCTTGGCTCTAACTTCTTAAACAGCTTCAAAAGACTATGATTCATCTTTTCTCAGCCTCAATTGATGGTCAACAACCTCCTACCATCCAATTTCATGAAAAAACAAGCAAAAATCATGAATTTTGACCCTTTCTAGGTTTTTTCACCATGCCCAATTGAAATTTAGTGGCAAGAACGTTTTCCAAATCCACATGCAATCCAATATACAAAGTTATAACCAACCAATTGATCTGAACTTGCTAGATTTTGAATTCTACTATCAATTTTGTGCCAAAATCATGGAAAACAAGCCAAATTTGGCCACAAAAGAACCTAGAATCCAAATACATGAGAAAATCCAACATGCAACTTGAATTTCAACTACTTCAAAGTGAATTAACTTTCTAGAAATTTCAGATCCATAACTAGTTTTGAGCTACACAGGCTAAAACTCCAAAAAGACACCAAAATTAATTTCCTAACACAATTTTACATAAACCACAATGAAATTCGAGAGAGATATGAATCATGCAAATTGAAATTGGGAAGATCCACCAACTTGCAACCTTGCTTCTCTCCTTGGATGAGAATACTAGTTGATTACCACCAAGCTCCAATGAAAAGCACCACCTCTCCAAACTTGTAAGCCTTGCTCTGATATCACTATAAGGGAAGCTCCTTAGATCTTGCTTACAAATCACAAACACAATGATAACACACTATGGAGAAACCACCCAACCAAGTAGAAGCATCCAATAAAAATCTAGAAGCCTCACCCCCAAGCCAAGGAACAAGAAACATGAATGTAGAGCGAGAGTCTGTCAATAAGTCCAAAACCATGATGAGGAGTAGGGCGAGTTTGGATCCAATCTATAGAGCCAAAAGCATCCTGGGCACATAGCCATGCATAGCCCTAAGTTCCCTATACATAGATTCACCTAGAATAGAGTCCTAAGCATGGACCAACTATTCATAGAATTGCTATTGATAACTCTACACATGCATACATTGTCTCATACCTTGTCTAAATTCCATTTAGTGTAATCTAGGCCTCACAAGGATATTAGTTACTTTCGGGTCATGTCCAGTATGACGTGGCATAACTAACAGCTTGTTTCACTGGAGTTCTGTGTATCCAAGACTAGGAGTATATTGTATCCTATATACTGGTCATGGACATAACAAAGTTTCTTAAATCACATTCCATTATAACAAAGCATGTATTGGATCTTGTACATAGTGTTCTTTGAGGTCCAATGCCAACTCCGTCCTTAGGAGATGCAATCTATTTTATCTTTTTGCAGACATCTTCACCAACAATCTCGCCGTCATGTATCTGCGAGGTAAAGCATTTACCTGGTGGCAAGATATAAGGGGTAAGCCTGAAGTTCCAGTATGAAATGCAACTTTACTAGCAAAGGATCTATTCTAGTTGCAAAACGAGGATAGACCTCTTGAAATTCTTGCAAATACTGATCAAGGGGGCGGTTCCCCATATGAATCGTTGCATACTGACGGTAAAACTCAAAATCATCAAGAATAGGAAGGAAGGCCGTCTTAAAGGCCTTTCTCTCTCTCAAAATGAACAATGAACAATTGATGGTACATAGAGGCTGGCCCCTTCTAATGCTAGAGAGGGTTGAGGCCCAAAGAGGTGCACCTCTTCATGAATGGGCACCAATAGGGGCTTTTTAGTACAGTGGCCTACGGTGAATAAAACTGTCATTTAACTGGTTTTTAAGATGAACTGGCCCCTCCTAGTTCCGATAGACCCAAGAACTAGGGGCATAGGCCTCTTAAATAAATTTAAGTCCAGCGTAAATTAATAAATAGACGGAGTTTCAATAAAAGTGCAACCAGCCATAATGGGCCATTTGCGCGTTAGTTTCAAGCAGTTCCGCATTGGCATAATAGCGCGCGACGATGATTTTCCATCAAAAATAACTTGAGAAAGGGGTCTTTTTCCTCGCAAACACCTGCATGTCAGCCCAATTCGTATACTCAACGAATTTTTTGAAACCTTCAGATTTAGTGCGTATAAAGTATACTACAACAAACTTGCTGAAGTCATCAATAAACGTAATGAAGTAGTTTGCATCACCCAACGACAATACTTCGAATGGTTCACAAATATCTGAATGCACAATTTCAAGTACCTTAGTTGCTTTATAAACATCTTTACTAAAAGATGTTCTAGTCATCTTGCCTTTAAGACAGGATTCACAGGTAGTTCGAATATCTCTACTTTTGATTTCAACTCCTTGAATTCTTTGACTTTTGTTGGCATTGTACAAGGCTTCCATGTTCATGTGACATAGCCTCTTGTGCCACAATATATCTGTTGATTCCTGAGTTTGATTTGCTTGTTCGATTCTTGTTCAAATGTTCAGGTGATATAAATTTTCTTCTCTGTTGCCTTTAGCAACTAGGTTATCAGAATCTTCCTTGAACAGTTTACAAGAGTTCTTTGTGAAGGTTACTGACATGCCTATATCGACTATCTTAGCTACGGATAGATGATCTTTGTCAAGAGTAGGGACATAGAGAACTTTCTCCAGTTTCTTGTCTCTCTGATTCATGTCCAACCATAATACACCAGTTCCATCAACCACATGCTTAGAACCGTCTCCAAGTATAATGAATCTTGAATAGTTCGTCTTCTTGTACTCAAACAATATTTGTTTCAAGGAAACAAAATGTGAGGTGGCTCCCGAATCAAGAACTACTTCTTGAGGTTTAGAATGAGATGAATAACATAGATCAGCACTAACATAAGCTGCTAAGTTCCTTGTTGCTTGTCTTTTACTACTCTGGAGCATTCTGGTTTGTCTTCAACACAGTCTGAATCTGAAAACTGCTGCATGATCCCGTTTATGACAATGAATGCATTCAATCTTTGGATTTAACCAACACTTTTCTTCTGTGTGACCTGATCTTCTGCATCTATTGCAGATCTTCTTATCACCAGATTCTTCTATTGTTTTTCAGATTGTTGTTCATTAGTCTTAGACTCATTCTTCTTAAATGACTCCCTCTTAAACTTAGATTTCTTAGAAGATTTATTCTTCTGAGTAAATAGAGCATTTTTGGAATTACCATTGTCATCGTAGCGTTCACGAGCTTCTACGTCCTCCTCAACTCCGTCTATTGGATTTTGAAGTGTCATAGTTGCATCTTTCGCCAATAAGGTTGTTGTTGTGTGGAATGACCTAGGTAGGGCTCGAAGAAAATAACTAAGTTGTTTTTCCTAAGAGATTGTATTTTTAGCACCAAAATTCTGCAAGAAAATAAACGGAGTTTTTATCTTTCGCACGAATGTGTTCATGTTTTTGTCGTCCCACTGTAGGTAAGTTAATTGGTCTTCCAAGAACATGATTTGATTATGAGATCGAGTCTCATTCTTGGTTTGCAATTGTGCACATGTATTTATACTGCTATAGGATAGGTCTTTGGCCTTTTATTTATAGGTCTTTTGGTCTTTTAATGTTGTAACAGTAGATATCTAACTATTTACAACAGTTGATATTCAAATAGATGCTCTGTTTCCAGAGTCGAATAAATTCTGTTCGCGAATTATTCGCGACAATTTATCTCTTCGTCTTAGCTTCATGTTTATCGAATTATTCGTGACACTTGTCTCTTCGCAACATCTTCGTCTTTCGCGAATTGTTCATGACAGATGACAATTCTTGAGCTTGAAGAAGAAATCTAGAATATTTCGCGAACTGTTCACGACATTTTCGCGACAAGTGAGCTTGAAGAACAGCCCAGAAGATCTCGTGAATTGTTCATGACAATTTTGCGACATCTGAGGTTTGAACAAGAAATAGAATATTTCACGACAAGATTCTATTCGTGAATCTTTCGCGCTTCAACACAAAAGCCACGAGCTTCTACGAGTAACTGTTTCGCGAATCTTTCGAGTTGACTGCAAGACAAAGTTCACGAATCCTTTGAGGTTGATCACGAATAAAAATGTTTCGAGTTCGCGTTTGTTTCTTATCCTTTTTCAAGGAAGTACGTGCTTTGTTAATAGAATCAAGATCTATCTGATCAGTTGTTCCACAAAAAAATGCACTAGTTGACTCAAATTCGGTGTATGAAGGTCAAAATGCACCAAAAATGAGTTTTATTGTTTAAAATAGGTTCAGTATCGCCCCACACATGTGGAAAGTACACCTGTAGCCCACAACAAGATTTGGTACAAATATATTGGTTCTAGCTATTCATTCAAACTCGCTACTTCAATATCGGCTAGTTTTCAAAAACTTGCCAATTTGGGTATAGTTTAGATCAATGTCTTAAATGCACTTGTACTTGGCTCTGATACCATGTAAAAGTATAGCCAAAAGGACCAAGAATGGATCTAAATCAGATCCAGAAGAGTGATTGGGTGTTAGATTAGATTGATATACCAATCTACACAAGATTAGACAACTTTTAGATCAAATCTACATGCATAGATCTAACAAGAACAATCAAAATTGATCAAACTAGTATTTGCTGGTTTCCCATGTGAAAATCTGTCAGAGTATGGACAACTAGCAGAGAGTGATGTTTACTAAGCTTAGAAGTCAATTGATTCACAAAATTACAAGACAAATGTAGAGATTGCCCAAAATTGCTCCGACAACCAAGATTTCACTTCATTAGTTAATTCAAGCCAAATGAGGCTCTCTATGTACATCAAAGCATCTCGAGCTGCTGCTGATTCATCAAATCTAGCATGTGTGAAGATGCCTAGTCACCAAAGGATCCATCAATCACATCAAACTTGGCATCTGGTCCATGACTTCCAAGATTTAAGGCACCTCCTTGATTTTGGCTGATTTTCCTAACTTATAGGAACTTAAAAAAAAAAATCGTCTACAAGTCTAAACTCAACTTCTACTAATCTTTCCACATGTGTGAGCAAACCTCTGCAAGTGGGAGATCAATCCTAATCTCAATATGTAACACATTATACCGATAGAAAAGTGCCATGTGGCATATAGCTAGAAAACTAGATTTTGGCCATTTTAGCCAATAGATCATTAATCAAATGGTATGTACATACTAGATGATTTATCTTAATGCTAAATGCATTTAATTCACATGTAGGAATAGGCTCCACAGATGTGTAATCGTGATACGTATATGAATTTGGCCTAGAACAAGCATGATTTTGACATTTTCAAATCTCTCTCTCTCTCTCTCTCTCTCTCTCTCTCTCTCTCTCTCTCTCTCTCTCTCTCTCTCTCTCTCTACTACTACTACTACTACTACTACTACTACTACTACTACTACTACTATAAAGTCCTTAATCCAAGGATCCTATTCTAAGCATGCCAAACACAAAGCAACACAAGGGAACCTGAAGGTGGACAAACCAACCCAACCAAACCTAGATCGAACGGATCTAGCCCCCAAGCTATGGATCAATCGCTCATAGAGGAATGAGGCATCACACTAGCAGCATCCTGCCACCGGTCATGCAATCAAGCATCCCCTCTGCAGCCTATCTCGGCCATCCGGTTCCCCAACGACTCACTGATAGACCCATACAAATCCACCATCAAGTGTTTAGGCCTACAACCATTAATTATGAACATGTACACATAAGGACCCCAAATCCCTTATAGTCACAATTAACTTAAGGGTTTTTGGTCTACCGGTCCCTAGCATGGACACCCTACCTGAGACCAGTCATGGGCATGACATTCTAACTCAAAAGTAACACTTCTGATTCGGTTAGTTGTATCGAATTTAAAAAATATTTAAATGTCTAGGTGGGGTACCCAAAACACCACATTTAATCTAATTCTAAATTACTTTTAGGTCAATAAGCAATTCTCAATGAGAAATCACTAACTCAACGAGAAATTGTCTTAAACACAATTCTCATCAATATGCCTATGTACCAACAACTAGTTTATGCATGTAAATAACTTAGTTCATGGAATACTTTGTACATCCACAGGATTAAAAGTTTGTACAAAAGGTTTAATGATCCCACAAAGATTCACTACATTGCGTATCTCTACAGATAACTCCTGATCTGTATACAACACTTTCATAACCAAGAATCCTGTAACTTGGTTATCCTCTAAGAGAGAATATTTCTCAAACAGTGCTATTTCACATCCAAAAAATCTCAACCGAAGAATAACTCAAAAGAGTATACTGTTAGGATGAATTTCCTTCCTTGCATCAACCCACGGATCTCAGTCCAAACTAAGATCAAGTTGACTATACCCAACAAGGAACAAGTTTGAACAAACCTCCCATCTTGCAATAGAATTCCAAGTTCTGACACAAATCAATCAGACTTGTTATCAGCTACTTTTCTACCGCAAGAGTAATTTCTAGATTTTTTCCCTTTAAATTTTCAAATCTGATATCTACTATAATCCATAAAAGATTTCTGTAATATCTAAATATCCTATCGTTTCTGATTCATAAAACAGGCCCATCATTGATATACCAGATTCCTCTTTGAATCTTTGACTGATGTTTCTCCTTGATAATTCTCTTTTCTTCCTACTTCTCCCCCTTTTTAACATGAAACGCACGAGTTTCTAAGGGGTGTAGATCATTTGAGATTTGCCCAGGAGAAGAGTCTAAGAAGAGATCCAAGAATATCTTGAAAGCCAAAAGAAGTGTTGCATCAGTGTAAGCAAATACCAATGATGTCCCAATACGATGACTAAACCAAAGATCTTCTTGGTTACCAAGCTTGAGAATTGACCCGTAAATCAGAAAAGGATTTCTTGAAGATTCAAGTAGGGAAAATAAGCTTAGAAAACGGTTTCATTAACCATTTCTGTGACATCGTCCATGGTCAACGGGGAATCAGTATTACCTTCCAAGGAATCACAAATTTTTGGGTTAATAAATGTTTTAAGAAATTCACCAATATATCATTTATAAAGAAATAGCTTTCCGGGTTTCCGGTTTTATAAATTTGAGATATCCAAAAATGGGGTCATGACCGATATCTCAAATTCTTGACAAAACACCCGTTTTACGACCGACAGTATTTGGCATCTCTAAGATTTACGGCCACACTACGGTCAATTGATTTAGTTAGTTTCAGATCTTCATTTTGGAATTGTCTGCGTCCCGAACCACAGGTTCTTCCTCCATGAAGGCCCTCCACTTCCTGATCAAAGTGTCAAAAAAAAATTACAAGCATATGAAGTTTTGGGAATAAATTCTAACTTCATAAACAATTTCCAATTCATACATTCTTTCGTCCCTTTTTACAATCTTTACAGTCACTTAAAGGTTAATAGTCCTAACATGCTTTGAGTGACAGATTTAGAATTGGGAAAGAATGAACAGACTTTTTCTTGTCTTAACAACATACAGTGTTGGTACGCCCAGAGCTTCAAGCTCATCAAGAAACAACTTTTTTGTTTCATTTCAGTTTCCATCTTAGGCTTCTGGGCCGTTTTTAGCCATGTCTGTTTCCGAAAAAACGACACCTTGGTCAAAAAAAAACCAAGAACTCCTGTTCGCGGTTGCCCACAACAGTTAATGAAGCGAATATACCTTTCGTCAAATGTGAAAAAAACTTTACGGAACTCCACCAAGAATTCAGTCCAGTCACAGCTCTATGGTTGCATCCTTCTCCACGAGGAGGGCTTACCCAAAGAAAAAAAAACAAACAAAAATCGCTCTTTTTGTTCTGGGACGTTGTGCAAGCTAACAAGCGTACCCAACGGTTTATCCAATCATCAACAACTTTGGGGCATTTTTATCGTCGAAATTTTTTTTCAGTTAAAAGCCCAAGCTGTTATGAAGTAATGGCTAATTGAATTGATTTTGCATTCGGTTTCTTCTATTTGTTGCCAAAATGAGATTCCTACACAATATGGTCTATAATTTGCAACCATGTGTTTTTAATATAACAGGGGGTCATCACGATCGAGTGATGCCGAGCGAATTTCCATTTGCCACCCCGAACTAGAATTTCATCCCCTCCATTTGCCAATAAAAATCGAAAATTTTAAAAATAAAATACATTCGTTTGCAGCCATCTCGGGTATAAACTTTCTAATAGAGCAATGTCCCAAAAACAAACATAGTTTTTAACGGACAATACCGTGCTTATAAAATGTATACCAATGATTTTGCAAAATGGATATGTGCAACAAACTTACAGAAAAAAACCACTGTATGCATCAAAATCTAGTTCATTATATTCTTTAAGCCATTACGAAATTACATTAACTGCATCCACAAAAAAACATAGTCCAAAATGACTATAAATAGCCCATGGAATCACCAAAAAACGAAAAACTAAAAAAACTTTTTAAAGCACCCAGCACCCCCCCCCCCCCCCCATTTCACACAACACGCCCAACAAATTGGGTCCAAACTCGATTTCAGAACCCGATCAGCAAGGCTAGTGAGCAACAGAGGAGCCTGTGAGAGAGAGAGAGAGAGAGAGAGAGAGAGAGAGAGAGAGGACTGCAAGCGCGCCATTCCTCCCTCGTTTTCCTTGCAATCATTTCCAACAGGAAACCAACAGAAGGGCGCACGAGGAGCGCGATTGGAAGGCCTAAACTACTGGTTTTTTCATTTTTCAGAACCAGAGTTTAATTAGATTTTCTTTAATGCTTGAAGCTTTTCTTGCATTCCATATGCTGTTTTTTTGCAGATACAAGAAGCATTTAGGGCGGTTTAATCCGTTATTTTACATTCATTCATGAATGAATCTGCATTACGGTAGGAAATCAGCGTTCCTACATGCATTAGCTTCATTTTGAAGCCAAAAACCATCCATACTGCTATTTTTTGGCAGAAAGAGGCAACTTTTAGGGCGCTTTTCAGCTTGCTCAGCCTTACTTTGCTTTTACAAATGCTTAAGCATACTTTCTTACAGATTTTACACTGATAAGATTTCTTAAACCTGAAAGACAGGGTATATGCTGTCAAAATTTTTCCAAACCACAGATTTACAAGCTGTCCTTCCTTTCACCACAAGATAGGCCTTGTAATTCATACCATAACAAATGGCTTTATTGATTCACATAAGCCTGCAAACACTGTTAGTTTGCCCAAAAATCCAGCATAAACTTGTGAATCACCAAGAAATCGCCATGCAAATCCTGTAAGAAACCACCCACACTCACAACCAGTGATTAGTCTTTTTTGTGTCTCTTTTTCTTCTTTTCCTCTGATTCAAGCCAAAATTGGCTTATAAAAAAGCAAAAGACAGCCAACAAAGCCACCTAAATCATTGTGTAATGAACAAAAAGCCGTAAAAACCAACATTCACTCATATTGATCCAATTGCTAAGTGTTCCTAATGAAGCAAACGATAACATATGTGGATCCAAAAAATCGAACCTTACTTTATTAACCATAGATTTGAAGTGCTTAAAAGCCAAATCAATTCAATACCTGATAGTACACATATCACCAACCGATTGTACCTCAAAAAAGTGATTTTCTGGAAGAGGCACTCGAATTTTCTCCACTTGTTACTTATTCCACTAATCTTCTCAAAGAATGCCGAGATTCTGGATCACACAATGAAAATATCTCCACACAATTTGAGATTTCTCTAGAACACAAATCAATGGCAAAAACGTGCTCAGAATTGGCTCTAATACCAATATAAAATCCTTAATCCAAGGATCCTATTCTAAGCATGCCAAACACAAAGCAACACAAGGGAACCTGATGGTGGACAAACCAACCCAACCAAACCTAGATCGAACGAATCTAGCCCCCAAGCTATGGATCAATCGCTCAGAGAGGAATGAGGCATCACACCAGTAGCATCCTGCCACCGGTCATGCAATCAAGCATCCACTAGTGAGAGCCCAATAGGTATACTTATACCCTCCAAGGCCCATGCACCACTAGTAGTGCACTGTGACACCTCACTGGACACCTCTACAACCTATCTAAGCCACGTCATCCAGTTCCCCAATGACTCACTGATAGACCCATACAAATCCACCATCAAGTGTTTTAGGCCTACAACCATTAAGTATGACCATGTACACATAAGGGCCCCAAATCCCTTATAGTCACAATTAACTTAAGGGTTGTCGGTCTACCGATCCCTAGCGTGGACATGCTACCTGAGACCAGTCATGGGCATGACAACTAGATTGATGGACTAGTACCTAATTAAAGCCCGAATAATTGATGTTTTGTTTGTATTAATGACTTTACATTATACAATTGCTCATGAGGCTTGTGTTTAGAGTTGCACCTATGGCTTCTTTTTGTGATTATGTTAATCCATGGGAATTTTCGACTTCATTATTGTTCTATGGCCCAAGCATATCGTATACAATTTTTATTTTAAAGTGAACATACAACCTAGGTTCTTATCCTTCAAGTTTCAGAGTGTGACAATAGTACTCTAATCCAAAAGGATTTGATCTCATGACCTAGGGCTATTGTTAAATATTCACTTTTTTTTAACATAATTTTTTCCCATATTTGGTTAGTTGCATGTTATGGATGTGTGTAATTTTTTCTAAACCATACACTCTTTGATGTATTGGTATGAGACACTTTGGCATACTACTTCAACTAAACATATGAGCATGTGAGAGTATTGACAACATTGGCTATTCAAACTACATTCATCTAGATTCATCCACTTGATCTATATGGGTATCACAATAAATTGGGGATGACGCAAGGAAATAAGTATATGATTTCAGGTCATCCAATGACTGTAGCCAATACCAAACTTTTTATAAAACAAGTACAAAATAATTTCTTAGCTTATGTTTTGTCTATAAAGTCAATTGATTCACATTGAACAAATTTCATGTACATTTAATTATACACATCGCCATCAAACCAAGCTATACATAGCTATCATTGTGTCAATAAGGCAAAATTCATGTCATATATAATTCGTTTCTATTGTTACCATGCTCATACCTTCATCAATCAAACATGACAAGACAATTAATGTCCCAAAGATGATTTCACTTGTTTCCATGTCACATTTCAATAAAATTTGCCCTTAGAAGACATCTCTCATGAAAATGTATCTATAATCTAAAACATTGGACTATAATTATGATTTGGCACTCTCACCATAGGCATGTGGCATCTTTTTCAAGGTTTCATATGGTCCACTATACCTAGCAAACAATTTGTAATGCTTCCCAATACCCATGTGATAGTATCATATGGCTATGTCATTTATAATGATGGAGCATCACATGGTTGTGCCAAGTAGCACTTGAGATTCACCTATCTTTAAATTGAGTCTTCCTATCTCACATTTTTCCATGAGTTTAGGTGTTCATCCACCACACAAATGAGAATGTACAAGGGAAAAATTAATGTAGCTTATTGATACACTCATAAACAATGTTAAGTATTAGATGTTCATTGAGAACACAAAAGAGGACGTACAAGAGAGAGAGAGAAATGCCTTAGAAATGCTCATGAACAATGTTAAGCATTATATGTATGACGTATTTTAGTAATGGAAAACCTATGACATGTATGTCAAGATTGTTGTCAACTCAAAGCATATGTTATTTATTTATTTTCCAAGTACTTGGTCTCAAGGAGTTTGTCCCAAAAATACCTCCATCATTGTTCATTTACCATCTTCACAATTGTTGAGACCAAGCTTACAAAAAATATAAAGTGCTTTTTTAAAAAAAAAATTACGCATAGAATTTATGGGCCTTAGCAAAGTCATGGCCCATTTGGAATTTTTCGAAGCTTTGGACCCATGCCCTTAATCCCCACTTTGAGATGAAGTCCTCAAAATCTAAGAAGTCCATGGACCATAGTCCATGGCTCTTTAGAGCAACGTGCAAGGTATGACAAGAGTTTTGCCCTAGATATATTTTGCGCACACACAAAATACCTCATCATTGCTTGAATGAATGGAGGAAATTCACTGGGGGCCAAAGCCCCCGTGAAGACATTCCTAATTACATGATACTACAAAATAACAAATTTAAAAATCATCAAAGAATAATAGATGGCCCGCAACCTCGTGAACAGGAGGCTTAATCTCCCCAAAGCGGAGTACTTAGCATCCTTGGGTCCAAGGCTCACCCAGTTGAGATACACCCATGGACCTTAGCCTGTGACTTCTTGCAATATATAGGAGGAGCATATTATGCACCGAGACTAAGATAGCAAGTAGAGGCCTGCCCTCATCTAGCAGTGCAAAATGCTTGCAAGATTCCACCACAATCGCACTTTACCATTGTTGAATAGGGTGCGGTCGACTAAGATAGCAAGTAGAGGCCTGCCCTCATCTAGCAGTGCAAAATGCTTGCAAGATTCCACCACAATCGCACTTTACCATTGTTGAATAGGGTGCGGTCTGCATGCACCTTGAAGTCATAGTGCAAACTATAGGAGCGGTTTTCCTAATCATGATAGTTTAATGAGAATTATTCATTATCTGGGATATATGATGATGGAATTTGTTAGACCTTTCAATCATTGCATGAGGATGGGACGTTCCCTACACCCTCAACTATACTGAGGGTGTAGGGAAGGTCCCACCTGGCATCCAATAATGCATGAATACCAAAAAAAAAAGATCAGCACTTGTAGAATATGCATTGCTACCGTCATTGTTTGTCCACATGCACATTCCATTAGACTTTGCATCTGCTATGTGCCAACTTTTTATAGGCTATTCACTTGAGAATTGTGATAAGAAGTGTCACAGAAACCGTTAGTCCTAGGTTTAGATGAAAATTATGCTTCTGGAGGTGCCTCCAAAATACAAAGAAAATGCAAGCGCTTGGCATTACGTGGGGGGGAAGGCCCTGCCTTAGGGCCTTCCTTGCTGGGAGGACCCTTGCCCGAGGGCGGGAGCCCTAGGGCAGGAGCCCGAGGGCAGGCCCCGACCAGCAAGGAAGGCCCGAGCGCTTCGGGCCTTCCCCTACGCAATGCCATTGTGCGAAGGTTTTTTGGCCGTACGATACGGCCGTACGCATGGACCAATTTTTTTTTTTTCGATTTTTTGCCGTTTTTTTTTCACAAATTTTTTTACATTTGTGGTGAAATGTGGTTGTGTACAGCCAATGGCGGGTTGCCACATAGCACATGCCCATTCCACCGGAGAGAGGAGAGAGAAAGTGAATTCCACCAGAGAGAGGAGAGAGAGTGACAGATTCCTAGGAGAGGGATGGACATTATGCTCCTGGAGGTGGTCCCAAAATACAAAGGACACCTGAGCACAAGGCATTACGTGCGAAAAAACACCCCCATCCCTATCGTGAGGCGCTTGAGATGCGACCCTCGGGCACTTTGCAACAAGAAAAATCTTGGGTACGTGGGCCTTTCCAGATCGTGATAATTTACTATTTTAAACAAAGTTTAAGAATAGTCCTCATTATTTATAGTAAACTCACCTTACAAATATGTACATACCGTTGTCCCCTTTTTCTTGACGGTAACCTCATCTTAAAAATCTGTAAGATTCATATATTGATCTGATGCTTATTTTTAGATAAGCATAACTTGGCCATTTAGAGTTCCTACAAATACATTGAAACATTTGTAGCACTAGTTTACTCTTAATTTGTGGGGCCTTCACTCAAGACAAGGACAGATTCTTGGGTTGCTTTGTCCATTTATTCCATCCATCCATGGTGCAGCTTGCTTTCCAAGTTCTAAAGTTTTTATGTTCCACAAGCATTTGCGAGCTGGGCATAATTTCAAGCTGGAACATCCTTGGTGTCTTCCAGATTGGCGAGGATACGTGGAATAAACGTGTTTGCTATTTGGATCTATCAGTTTCTTTTGATGGTTTGTTTTAGGAAGCAATATTTGTGGAGGAGTTACAGCTAAATGATGCCTCTATTGATGTGCACATAGGTCTGCAACCCTCATCTCCTTGACCCTTCACACTCCATATGAGAGTGAGGGTGCTCCCTTGACCCTTCACACTCCATATGAGAGTGAGCTCATATGAGGGTGCTCCCTTGACTTATTCTGACTTCTGATCAGGCCTGCATCATGCTCTGACATGCAGCTCAAGATCAGGCCTGCGTCATGCAGCTCTAGCTGCTTGCATAAAGCTCAACCCATATTTTTGTTCTTAATATTATTGTTCTTGTAAAACTTTTGAGAGAGTATTGCTCAGAGAAACTCATGATGTTCAGAAAATTGCCAAAATAATGTTCTAGATGCCATAGCATTCTATGACGGGGTTGTTGATCAGATTTTGATTGTATACGACTCATAATTTGGATATCAGATGCAGTCGATGTCGAAAACACTTATGAGATGTGGAGAATTGTTTAGTTCATGAGCTTTTTATATTATCAGCTATGCATACGTATAATCTTTATTCTTGTTATATCTAGTAGAGGATTTCTGTAGGAAGTAGTGAATCAACGTGGAGAAGTGAACGTCTGCATGACTTCTTTGAGTGCAATTTGAATGAACCAGACTGCTGTTTGAGAGAGCCTCATAACTAGAGATGGAGAAACTCCTTGCGATTAAGGAAAAGGAGATAGTTTTTGACTTTAAGCTTGGATGTAAATGCCGAAGTGTGGTCCATTTGAAGAATTTATCAGCCACAGCAGCGGTTGCCTTCAAAGTCGAAACTACTGCGCCGGAGAAATTCTTTGTGACCCCCCCATACGGTCGGATGCCTGCTTCTTCACAGCTTTCCTTGATTTTCACGTTGCGGCCTCAATCGTCCTTTCCTGAGCAATTTCCGGTGTCCGACGATCAGTTCCTCATAAAATCTGTGCGTGTCAACAGTGAGACGGACAAAAAAGCAGAAAAACCCCCTAGTGAGGGGTCGTCGTTTACAGCAGTCGACACGGGAAAGGCAGTCATGGACTCAAAACTGAACGTATTCTATGTAGGGGAAGTCCTGCTTCGATACCTCGTGGCGAAGGGGGCCGTAGAGGATGTGAAACGCATGCTTCGTCGGCATAACTCCTGCAACCAATGCGACGATAATGGCCGAACACCCTTACACCTTGCTGCAGCCAGCCGCGTCGGCAACTTAGAAATGGTTGATCTACTCCTTAAGGCGGGGGCAAAAGTGGATCATGTGACGAGCACGACACGTCTCACGCCATTGCTGGTGGCTGTACTTGCTGGAAATGACAAGGTGGTGAGACTCCTCCTCAAGCACGGCTCGGATGTGGAATACAAGAACGCCAATGGATCTTCTGCCATGCACCAAGCAGCGACCTGGAGTCATATCGGCGTTCTTCGGAGTTTAATAAAGAGGGGAGCGAGCTTGGAGATAAAAGACAACGAAGGGCGCACGCCTTTGCACTGTGCAGTGACTGAGGGGCATGTTGATTGCGTACGGGAACTCCTTAAAGCTGGTGCAGACAAGAACGCCCGCAGCTCTGATGGCAGAACCGCTCTCTTCAGGGCTGCATCCAAGGGATATGTTGACATAGTCGAAATGCTACTAGACTATGGGGCCGATCCGCAAATTCGAAATTCGAGTGGACAGTCCGCACATGATGCTGCTCTTCAAAAAGAACATGTAACATATTATGCTTTGTATCTGTAACCCGTAGCATTTACTTCACTTTGATTATGTTCATTTCTCGCTGCAATCATTTTTGTCTGGAATGTCATGAACATCAAAGCTGTAGTTACTATCTGTGTTATATATTTCGGCTTCAGCGTTTGGTAATTTACCCACCTTCAAATTCACACGCAACAGATCTGTCGTTTCTGCGTAATCTATTATGTTGTGGCATACGAGCTCAAAAATCTCATGAGTATCAAACGAGATGACTCAAATCATCAACATTTTTAACAGTCATAGCTGGTTAAATTGAAGAACCATATAATAGTGAACTGTGATCATGTCTTTCAACTGAAAATACGAATAGCTTCGTACTAGTTAATCATGCTTTCAGCTTTTGTTTTTAGTTTGCATCGTGCTGTCTGTGAGTTATTGTTTCTTGCCATCAAAAGCGATTATACCAAGTGACTAGCTGCTTACATTCTGTGCATCTGTGCAGGTTGCAGTAATTGATGCACTTGAGTCTAAAGATTATTTCATGACGGCTGCAAGGCAAGGCAATTCAAAGCTAATCTGCGAATATCTGAACAAAGGAGTCCGAGTAGACACAGCCGACCAATTTGGGTGGACTCCATTACACTATGCTGCTTTTAAAGGTCACGTTGAAGTCGTAAAAGAGCTGCTGGAACATGGAGCTAACATTGAATCTGGGGACGAGGAAGGCCACACGCCACTGCATTGTGCTGCTGAAGCAGGAAAAGAAAAGGTTGTGCAGCTTCTTCTGAAAGTTGGAGCAAAGGCTGATGCAAAAACTAAAAGGGGAGTGACGCCTCTACACCTTTCTCAAGCACTCCAGTGTAGAGCCGTAGTTTCTGTGCTTTCAGAAGCTCTCAAAAGCAGCCCAGACAAAATGATCACAACCCACAAACCCACCAGTGATACCCAACTCAGGCCGACTGAAATTCCACCACATTGTACCCAGAAAAAGGATATGCGCCATGAATTGTTCATGAAAACAATCTGGCAACAGATACAAACTTAAAGCAATGGTGCTATCTTTACTTGATTCAAACAAAGTCCAAGTACTTTGTAGCCAATTTGTTGGATTGATCTTACTAGATTCAGTAGAACCTCTTCAATCATGGCCTGGGCACCCATAAAGAGGGGGCTTAAAACTCTTTGTAAAAGTTATCCTACCTTTCTAATGAGGGAAGACCTTCCCTTATAAGGACTACACCTATTTATTTATTGACAGAATGTAGCATTTAACTAGATTAAAAATTAAGACTTTTTTAAGATCTAATAATTGAAGTGGCAAAAAGTTTGATGAAAAATAACAAGGGTAAGTCATGCCATGTTTTCATTGACACAAGCCCTTCTCTAGAAAGAGACCACACCTTAGGATTGAGGCAAGGTGGCATTTCTTGAGAATGAAATTTAGTGAATCTTATGAATCAAGCTATTTTCTTGGAGGTAATTATATGCCAATGAGACCTGTACTCCAACAATTTTCAGGGATTTCTAAAATAGCTATTGTGAAGTTTTCCAAACCATTATTAGTTGCTCATAGTATTTATTGATTGTTGTTGGAGTTACCACCTTGGTGAACTATGTTCCCTTGAGTTCTGAGTGAGTTTTCTAGCTTTCAAGTAGTCAATCATATTAGGAGAGTGAGTATTTAGTCTTAGGAAAATTGAAACCAAAGTTGCATTTATGTGGATTCTGTTTGATTTCACACGTGTGGGAGTGCCCAAAAGTGTTATTGTGATCTCCTAAGACTTGGTGATTGCACAAAGATCAAGCATAGATTGATAATCAAGATCTATTTCACAAATCTAAGGCAAGAGCACTTGATTACATGCATATATCATTCAAACAAGTACATTCACACGTGCGGAGACTTGTACAACACAAAACTAAATGTGGAAAAGCCTTTTTTCTCGGATAGAGAGAGAATCCAAGTACTAACACTTGAGTAGAGAGAGAAACTCAAGATTGCTCAAAATGTGTAGAAATCTCAATAATTCCAAAAAACTTGATTACAAATGAACTAAGACTCATATATGTAGCAACTCGAGGTAGAGGGGAGTGAAACATGATTGGACCCCTTCTTTACCTCCTCTAAATCCTATTGATTGATTGACATATGTACTCTCTAACTTGATTGAACCAATTTGATGGATTTCTAGCTTTTGATTGGTCACTAACTCTTATGCCAACACATAGTAATGAGTCACACACCCAACCTCAACTTGACAAATGTCAGTAGCCTAACTTAACTCGAGCTACATCACTTTCTAATTTTGACCAAATCAAGCCTTTACATGTGTACTTGCACAAATTGCTTCTAATGCCAAAAATGGCCTAATCAACATCTAAGATGTGGCTAGATCTCTACCCCTAACTCAACATAGATCTAACATAATTAGTCTATTTTCCACATGTGGAAACATGCTCCACACGTGTGAGATTTTCTCACATACAAGAATTTGTGAAATATCCCATCTAGATTTTGCCAATCTTTCACAGATGCAACGATAATGTTTGTCTATATTTGAGTGTTGCACACACATCAATGCAATATTAATGCTCTTAAAGCTTAAATCTATTTAGATTGGCAATGTGCTTTTATAACTTGCTGACAAGCACATGAACAAGCACATCATTCAGCAATGTTTCAACATGACAATGGCATATTTGCATGCTTTAGTTTTCTAGTGTTTTCTCATCCACTCTTTTTTGTTTCAATCACCATAGAAAATTACTTCACACACACACACACACACATTTCTATTAAGACTTGCTTATTCCATTTCATAATCCAATCAACAACGGAATTTGTTGAGTTTGTTAGCTTGACATCCAAAGTTTCTTTGGTCTCATATTCGAGCCTCTCCTTGGAAACCAAGAAGCATTTCATAATCCAATACATCATAACAAGGCATTCGAGGCCTTGGCCCTTTCATAGAAAATATGCAAATTGTGAACTTTCAATCAAGGTTAACAATTTTCACCTATATTTGATTTTTGCACAAAAACCATAGAGAGAGACACACACGCGCGCGCACGCGCGCGCGTACACGCGCGCACACACACACACACACACACACACCCACCCCTACTCCTAGACTCTTTCCACGAGGCATGAGCATCCAAAAGGTGGGTCCCAAGAGGCACATAGGTGTCCTTCATTTGATACCCTTGAAAGAGGGCTTTTAATGGGGACTTATGCTTTGAAATTGGATGTTAGGCCTTATAGTAAACTAAATGGGTCTTTAAGCCTTTATAATATAGGACTCTACAATGATAATTTTAATGGCCGAGAAAAGGGATTTCTAACTCACAAAATCATGACACAAATTGTCATGATAAAGGATTCATGGTTGGTCCCCTTCAAATAGAATGTGAACCTCGATCAACATTTCACGATTTGCCATATGGATGTGAACTCATCAATTTTAATTGATGAGAAAAAAATTGCATTTGTAAGCTTAAGTATTTTTTTTATTGGTATTGTTCTATTGTATATACATGTGAACAAGCATGCCAATCAACAATGTTTTATTGTGACTATAATGTGTTTGGATTCTTTGATTTTCTAGTGTTTTCTCATGCATTCTTTTTTGTTTTCTAGCACCATAGTGAATTATTTTTAACACAAACACATACATATTGTATTGATATTTGCATGTTGCACTTCCAAAAGATTCCTTGGCCCCTTTCCAAAGAGAATATGTTATGCAGTCACTTATACGATATTGGCCTTGATTTTCTATTACAAGTTGCTTCTTGCACTTCATAGTCCAATTCGTCATAATAAAAAATTCCTTGGCCCCTTTCCAAAGAGAATATGCTATGCAACCATTTATAAGATATTGATCTTAATCAAAAGTTCACAATTTGCCATATAAATGTGGATTCATCAACAATATATTATACCTATATTAAAGTGTCCCATGCATGTTAATGCAAGATTGCCACTGGTAGAGCTTAAATCTTTTCTAGATAGTATTGTGATATTTTACACACACACACACACAGAGAGAGAGAGAGAGAGAGAGAGAGAGAGAGAGAGAGAGAGAGAGAGAGAGAGGTCTCTCTCTTTCTCTCATTGTAGTATGAATGCTTCTCCTTCCTCATAAAGCTATGATAGATCTATAGTTTTTATTTTTGGTTGTTGAAAACTAGCATTTAGATGTTGATATTTTAGTATATTCATAAATTGGACTATGTACATGTCTTAATTGTACAAAAAATGTGTGTGTGTGTGTGTGTTATACAAGTAATCTTCTATGGTGCTAGAAAATAAAAAGAGTGGACTAGAAAACTCTAGAAAGTTAAAGACTACAAAGACATTGTAGTCTTCATAAATTGGACTATGTAGTGGAATAAGCATGTCTTAATTGTACAAAAAGTGTGTGTTTGTGTTTTATACAAGTAATCTGCTATGGCGCTAGAAAATAAAAAGAGTTGACTAGAAAACTCCAGAAAGTTAAAGACTGCGAAGACATTATAGTCACATTGAAAGATTCTTGATCGATATGCTTGTTCACATGCATGTGAAGTATATAAGATAGAAGAATACCAATTAAAAAAATTAAGCTTTAAGAGTGGATCTGGCATTGATTTGTTTGCGACACTCAATATTAACAAAAATTCTTGATGAAACCACATCCATTTGGAAATTTGTGAACTTTTTGCTTTCATAGCATATTCTTTTCAAGGGGATAAGGGAATTTATTATAATGCATTGGAAGCATGTCTTGATACAACTTTGTGTGTGTGTGTGTGTGTGTGTGTGTGTGTGTGCGCGCGCGCGCGCATGTAAGGGTGGAGACACGAAAACACGATATAATTAAAGACTACAAAGATGTTATAGTGACATTGAAATATTGTTGATCAATATGCTTGTTCACATGCATGTGAGGTATACAAGATAACTAACACCAACCTAGAAAGATTTAAGTTCGTGTGTGTAAGAGTGGACACAAAAACTCTATAAAATTTAAAACTACGAAGATGTTATAGTGACATTGAAATATTGTTGATCAATATGCTTGTTCACATGCATATGAGGTATATAAGATAGCTAAACACCAACCTAGAAAGATTTAAGTTCAAAGAGTAGCAATCTTGCATAGATGTGTGTGTGACACACAAATATGGGCAAACATTATTGATGACACATTAATATAGTTGTGAGCTATGGATCAATGCTAATATGTTTGAGATGATTGCTTAACAGATTGTCTTTGAAAGGGGGCCAATGAACTATTTGGAGTATACAGTAGAATAAAAAATGTTTTTGTTTGCATGTGTCTTACAAGTAATTTGTCATGGTGCTGAAAAACAAAAAAAAGACTGGATGCGAACACATAGAAAATCAAAGCCTACAAAGATATTATAGCCATGGTGAAACATTTGTTGGATTTTTTCACATGCATGTCAAGTATATAAAATAGCACAACAACACTACCTAGAAAACTTAGGCTATAAAAGTGGCAATATTGCAGTGACATGTGTGCAACACTCAAATGTAGACAAACATTGTTGATGAGTCCACACACAGATGACAAAATGTGAGTTTTTTTTATTAAGATTAATATCTTATAAGAGGTTGCTTATCATATTTTCTTTGAAAGCAGGCCGAGAAATCCTTTTTTATAATGAATTGGACTATGAAGTGAAATAAGCAGGTCCTGATACAAAGTGTGTGTGTAACAAGTACTTTTTGATGGTGCTAGAAAACAAAAAAATGTGAACAAGAAAACACTAGAAAATCATGGCCTACAAATATTTTTGGTCAAATTGAAACATTATTGATTGGTATGCTTGTTTACATGCATGTGGGCAAATTCAAGGTGACCTAGCCATACTCACACGAGGAGACTGGCGAACTTTGGACCTAATAAGTTGACAAGTTTTTGTTGTGGAAAGGAAAGTTTGTTATAGGCTTTCTCTAGACCAGCAATGATGAGGAAACATATGAGTACGCTGGCTTGTGTTACGTGTAAGGCAGCTGATCAATGAATGAACTGTGAAAGTTGAGTCTTGCATGAGAGACTTGGTATTTCGAACGGACGCTAAGGGACAGTTCGCGTTGAGATCGGATTAGTGCAAACTCTGGGTGCATGTTTTTGATTCAAAGAGAGCTACTTGAAGCCAAGCTCGATGTACACTTCTTGTTTTGACTGTGAGGCAACTAACCAGTGATGGAATTGTGAAAGTCAAGTTTTGCGCGACGGACATGGTGCTTCAAACAAACGCGAAGAGATAGTTCGGACGCGGATCAAACTGGTGCGACCCTTTGGCTTTCCACGAGGTCAATGGTTACATTTGGGCTGATTCAAAGAGCTACTTCAAGCTAAGTGAGAGGTGCATTGCGGAGTACTCAATCTTTGCCTACCTTAAAGAGCCAAGATTGAAAAGTATCAAGATCAGGCTTGGACAAGGAGAGAAATCAAGGTGCAGAAGCAACAAGGCACGGAGTGGAGCATAAAGTGGGCAATCAAACGATAAATCCTTCGGCTCAGGGAGCCTTGATACCTGTGCGGAACTGAACAAATCTGGAGCTCAGGGAGCTCAACACAAAGTGCATCAAGGACAAATCAGGAGCTCAAAGGAGTTCCAAAGTCGAAAGTCAGAAGCGACAGGGACGAACATTTCAAAGGAAGGCCTCTGTCACCAGTTAATAAGGTTCTCGGGTTTTACGAAAGCGATATCAAATCTACGCTTTTCCCAGACAAAGATATATTTTCAAGTTATGTAATTTTTCAGTACAAAGAGCTGAGCCTCCGACTTGTGGTGTGCCAGCTTCAATGTTAATAAAAAGTGGCCAGTAAATTGAGTACTGTGCCAAGTAGCTTAAATGTATAGTTATTTTAATTGGGAGACACCTTTACTTTAATCTGACATCTGATGAGGACATCAGATTTTATAAAGGTGAGGTGGATGTTGTAAAGCTACCTTTACAAGCTTTACTTCTGACGCCAGCTATGTCCCCGGCGCCAGCAGCGCCCCTGCTGCTCCCGGCGCCAACGGCGCCGGCGCCGCTCCCGGCGCCACTGTGACCAGAATCCAGCCGGCGCCAAGTTCCTATGGCTGAAAATCTTTGATCGGTTCTAGCGAAGTCCAGAGAGCTCAGATCGATGTGCAATCACCTCACACGATCTAGGCATGATTAAAGGAAGCCTGGGGATCAATAAAATCTAGAGAGAGAAAATGACTTTCTAGAAAGAGAAAATCCTAGAGAGAGAAAAACGTGCTTTACCAGCTTGGGTAGAGTGCTTGGTATGAGGGGGGGGGGGTGCCGAATCACACCAATACTATAGGGGAGTGCGGGTTGCGACTCAGGGCGAGCTCCAACCAAGTCTCAGCCTCCCTTGCTGGAATGTTGTCATGGCTCTCGCCTTGGCATGCTAGCGCCCCGGAGACTAGGGTCGGTCACACACTTGAAATGTAACCTTCTCAGATTTATCAATAAAGTGGGATTTTCCTCAAACTGACTCTGATTACCTTCTGGGTTTCAGTGTTCGGTAAAAGCGCCAGTTGTAAGGCCGCTTTCAAAATTTTTTAACTTGGCACATAGCTGAGGGTCGCATCCCGGGATGCCAGCGGTATGCCGTCGGGACCATTCGGTCCGTGGCGCCAGCGGTATGCTGTCGGGACCATTTGGTCCAGGAACTGGTTGTTTCCATATCTGTCGCGGCTTGTGGTTCTGAGTGTTCCTTGCATGAATGTGAATGGGTTAAGCTCTTGGGGAACGGGCTCTAACCTGTTGGCTGAGTTGGATGGCTTGCTTGGGTGGATGTTACCTGTTTATGGCTGTCCAGTGTGGCGTGGCGCCAGGTTGGCTTCCAGCGCTCGTGACAAAGCTTTGAGTTGGTTAAGTCTGATGTAAGTCAGACCGCTTGCTTGGAATGGATGTTACTCGTTTGTAACGAAGCTTCGAGTTGGTTAAGTTTGATGTATGTCGGGCGGCTTGCTTGGAGGGAAGTCACCCACATCGGGACCCCCGATCTGGCATGGCGCCAGGTTGGATCTCAATGTTGGTTTTCGGAACTTCAAGTTGGTTAAGTCTGATCGTTGTTGGCGAGTTGGTTGCTTGTATGTCAAGTGGGTTTGGATGGCAAGAGTTGAAGGCTGGGAAGCTAAGTCGTGGTTCCCGGCTCCCTTTGGGATGCCTACGCTACACCAAGGGCGAACCAAGGGAAAGAACAAGTGCTAGGATCCAAAAACAAACTAAAAAAAGTCGTCAAAAGAAGCTAGAAAAACTGAGTCCAGACAACCATAAAAGACTCAACGCAATGCGAAGAGACAATACAACAACAAAGTACCAAAAAAGTACTATAGTATAGCAAAAATTAAAACATGTTGTACAGTTCCAAGGTTAACAGCCAAGGAATAAGTACTTGTATTTGTTTCAAGAAAATTTTCACCAACAAAAAGCAAACAATGAAAAATAATCCAAATTTCACTATTTCTAATCTACCAATGAAAAAAAATCTTATATATCGTCAAGTATCAAGTCTAGGGAAACCGCCCAAGGTAGTGATGTAAATATAGCACGAAGTGCATGACAAACTGCATACTATGTTAGTACAAAACAACAATATCCATCTAGCATTTACCTGAAACGCATAACAACATTGATCCATGTTTAGGAAAAAAAATTGCGACTCAAGTTAAAAGTGTGACAACCAAGGCTGCCAAAAAGAAGAGTACCCTGGTGCATTTATTCATAAGAAAAAGTAGTAGGTACATTGATGAAAAAGATATATACACCCCGAAGGGGAAGTCTAAACGAAAGTAAGCTCAAACCAGAGCGAAGCTTGCAGTAAAGTTAAGATTAATCCACATCCTGACATTAAAAATAAAAGTGCATAAACTATGATGATGTCAGTGGGAGTCTGCCAACTGACTGCAGCAGATCAGAAAAGTGAAGAGGTGGTGAGTCGGCTAATGAAAGGAGATGAGATGTAGTAGACCCAGCCACCGTCGCCCGTTGTAAAATTGATAGGGCCTGAGCACGTTGCAGGGCAATGGAAATACGTTTTTTGAAAGAAGCCACGAGAATAGAACTAGGAATACCTTGACGCTCTGCCGCCTGATGAGAACACATGCGAAGAAAATTCTCAAAGCGTCGATGCAAGGTGCCATAAGTCTCAATTGCTAGGGGAAGGAAAGCATCAGTGGGGTGCCAAAAAACTCCCAAATCAAGCCTTCTGCCTGTCCAAATAAGCTAGTCGCAGTCACTTTTTTAACTTATCATCACCAATAATCTCCACAAGAACAAAAGCCATTCTTAAAACGGTGGTATTTGTTTGCATCCATCACACTGATGTAACCCCCGACAATTTTTGAGATGATCTTTGTGGCAGTGTGACAGTGAGTCACCGCAGACCCGAAGATCCTTTTTGATGCAAATAAGTGTGTCCTAAAAGGCGTGTTGATGACCCCAAAAGCAATGGCCAGGTCCTCCACATCATCCAGCACAGCTTAAATTAGGTTTATACCCTGCCTTCTTCATCAACCCACCAATCTATCCAGTTCAGCCTGAATCTCCTTGCTTTGTGGATGAGTTGCATCACCTACAACAAAGGCATGCAGTTGGTTATCAACTTCGATCCAGTTGCACCCAGGCATTTTTTTCACACCTGCCTCCTTCATTTCATTTCTGATCTTTGCTAATTCATCCTTCCTACCAGCAGCTGCATAGATGTTTGATAGCAGCACATAAGGTGCAGCATCTTTTGGTTCCAACTTCACGACACGATCAAAGGCACGTCTTCCGATCTCCACATGGCCATGGTTTCTAGCAGCACCAAGCAAAGTCATCCAAACCACACTACTAGGCTGAATTGGCATTTTGTTGATAAAGGACTCAGCATCGGCCAAGCAACCTGCACGCCCTAGAAGATCAACCATACATGCATAGTGTTCCTTGGCTGGTGTGACACCATGATTTTTACACATGGAATCAAAGACATAATGACCTTGATCTACTAGGCCAGAATGGGCACATGCAGAGAGAACACTAATATATGTGACCTCGTCAGGTTTCGTGCCTTCCCTCTGCATTTGCTCAAACAGAGCAAGGGCCTCCTGGGCAAGCCCATTCTGTGCATATCCCGCAATCATCGCATTCCATGAAACCACATCTCGTTCACTCATGTTGTCGAACAGCCCACGGGCGTCCTCTGTGCACCCACATTTGGCATACATGTCAACAAGGGTGCTGCCTACAACCACATCCGACTGAAAGCCTCTTCTTATGATCTCAGAGTGGAGCTGTTTGCCCTGTTTCAGGGCTGCTAGGCTGGCACATGCTTTTAGGAGAAGAACAAACGTGACATTGTTTGGCTGCAAGCCTTCCTGTTTCATTTGCTCATACAGAACAAGGGTCTCCTTGCCAAGCCCATTCTGTGCATATCCTGCAATCATCGCATTCCATGAAACCACATCTCGTTCACTCATGTTGTCGAACAGCTCACGGGCATCCTCTGTGCACCCGCATTTTGCATACATGTCAACAAGGGTGCTGCTTACAACCACATCCGACTGAAAGCCTCTTTTTATGATCTCGGAGTGGAGCTGTTTGCCCTGTTCCAGGGCTGCTAGGCTAGCACATGCTTTTAGGAGAAGAATGAACGTGACATTGTTTGGCTGCATGCCTTCCTGTTTCATTTGCTCATATAGAGCAAGTGCCTCCTTGCCAAGCCCATTCTGTGCATATCCCGCAATCATCGCATTCCATGAAACCACATTTCGTTCACTCATGTTGTCGAATAGTTCACGGGCGTCCTTTGTGCACCCGCATTTTGCATACATGTTAACAAGGGTGCTTCCGACAATCACATCCGACTGAAAGCCTCTTTTTATGATGTCGGAGTGGAGCTGTCTGCCCTGTTCCAGGCCTGCTAGCCTGGCACATGCTTTTAGGACAACAACGAACAGAACTTTGT